>JABASC010000390.1:0-42798 GCA_019776185.1 Plutomurus gul
GGCCTGAAATTTGTCACGTGCAGACCACGTGCCCATGTTTAAAGGGGGATGATGATTAGGGGGAGGGGGTCGAAAAATCTTGATTTTTTGATGACGTCATTACTGTATGTTCCCTTATGGTGCATTTAACACAGGTTCTTATTGATCCGCCTGACCATGAGAGTTGGACCACTTTATCTACGTACGATTTTGAACACGTCACGTGTAATTTTGGAAAGACTATTTGGGCATCTTGGACTTCCTTAAGACATGAAAATCATACCATGGTACATATTTCATTAATTATGATTCTTGATATACTTATTATAGCAAAATAATCATTTTGCTATAATGTATGTAATATGTAAACATAATATCAAAGGCTTATTTGCTTCTCTTCACACAGTGGGCGATCGGTACTTGTGTATTGTGGGTAATTTTGGCGAAGATTGGATCCCAGTTGGACTTTCTTATCGTTTTGTTTGTGATCTCAAATGCTTTCTTCGCCTTGGGGCCGCTCATGAAATACTTGCCTAAAGACATTTTTCTTACCAATGACAGAGAAAAAAATGATTCGCAGCAAAACGGTAAGGCAACTCATTATCTGTTGATGTCGATATGTTTTAGAGATAAAGTATGTTGTCTACCGGTCCAAGTTATTTGTATATCTATATATCTACCTCTATATATGATAGAGGTAGACACCCAGGGTAGATATGTTCATTAAGTAAAGTATAGAGTCATTACTTTTGTTTAGTCGTGTAAACTTTTTACACTTTTTTTTTATTGTTCAATATTGTTTAACATTGCTTATTATGGGCCTTAATACATCTGCTCAGATGTAGTCAGTAAGCGCATTCCTATATATTTTACATGCTTTACTCTTATAAAATGTATATTTAAATTTGCAGAATTAATTTCCGACCTTATGCCTGACATGTCAGCAGCAGAATCTAGTAGCTGCTCAAAGAGTAAATCTAAAAACAGTAATCCTGGTGGAAGGGAAGAGTCTCAACAGCCAGATCAGCCTCCTTCAGAAGCTCCTAAACCCAATTTCGCATCTTCATTACTATCTCGTTTATCACCATCTAGAATTACATCGATTTCTCGAGAATCATCACCTCAACCTGAATCTCTTACGCCTTCAACAGCTTTGCCTGACTTCGACCAAGACTCTGATCCAGATGACGAGTTTCTCTTTGACACAAAGCATTTCGAGTCAAGCTCATCATCCACGTCAAATTCTTTTGAGCTCATTCATTTCTAATGCTTGATTCAGGCTTTGACACTGATAGCCCATGGTTCTTCCACGGAGGAAAGTCAAAGTGTATTGTGTCAGCCTGTAACAGTTCTCTCTTCTGTAACAAAACCACAGAGCACACGAAAAACTATTTAAATATTTATTACTTATAGTATTTGTTGACAACTCACCTTACCAGACCACCACGTACACCGAATACAGAAAGATACGTTTGCTATTTAAAGTAATATCGCAGAAAAAACTTATCAGAAATTTTGAGCAATGATTACCTAAATACTACGTACGTAAGTAATAATCACTCGTATTGTAGGTAATACGAATGTACTAAATGCGTAGAAAATTTTCAGATCTGTAATGATCATAGGTTATAGCAATTAAGTCCAGTTAGCTGTAGGTTTACGTATATAAAATGGAACAGTGAAGCAGACATACAGTAATTTACTACGTTGGTTTAATTTTGTACCTTGTCGTGTCGTCTATGAAATGCGTACTTTAAAATTTATAGCCGCTACACTATTAGAATACGTATAATTACAAAAATGTGTAAAAACAACAGATAATATTTGTAAAGCTGGTATCTTAACATATATAGTTAAAAGCGGAAATACAAATAGCTATATGCCATTTATTAAAGAAGATTATAGTGCTTAATTATATCAGAAATGTCATATTTGTGCCGTATATCGAATTACAAAGAAGTACAGTTTTGAGAGTGTCGTGACTTGTAACTTATCTGTTCATGTGATTCATTTTAGAAGATTAAAAATGTACAAGTGCACGTCAACTCTTTCTTTGCTCATAACTGCTAAGATAAACGTGTGCACATAACAATACTTATTATTATACCGACATGCCGAGGTATAGTATACAAAGAGATATTTTTAATGTATGTTTGATTTGCGTTTAGTCATGCCAAAAGTCCAGGGACAAGAGAACAACAACGTAAAACTTTGTTTGATAATAATCGAGATATCTTTTAGTGAAGTTGAATTGTATTTAACTCTGAACAGCAATTAATAAATGGAGTTTATTATTTCAGCAATATTTTCCCGTTTTATTATTTTTCATAACCTTAGGAAGTTTAAACACACTTAAGTATTTATGTACAATTAATTAACGTAAAGCATCATGCAAATACGAAGAATGTGTGTGAAGAGTATACTTTCATTTTCATAGGTGTTAAACGATGGATTGAAATTCGAGACTAGATATTATACTTAATTTTTAATTGTTAAATGATTATTAAAATTACTTTCTATTCTGATGCAAAGGCATTTACATAATATTTATATGCCAAAAACTATCTACTTATAGGAATAACATTATCCTTACTTATTTACTTAATCGGAATACCTGGATCTACTTACCTACCTACATTTGTTTATTGTACTGTATAATGGGAAGGCAAATTTTTACATCCGTAGTAAGCAGCTTACAATTTTTAGCATTTTTTGACAAAAACACGTAACTTAATTACTTTGCAGTATGACAAACAAAATTTACATATTATATTAAGATTAACTGTAAAAATTGTACAAGCCATGATCCTGAACAAGAACAACAATTAATGCAGGGAGGTACACCAATTCGATTCTCTCAGTTGAACTGACCCAAATATATAATTACCATTATAATTAATTTTGACCTTTCAAACTACAGCCAATAAATTGATATCCGGAAAGAATTCTAAGCCTGCGATACAATACGATATAGGTATGTAATATGCTAGTGTTACCTCGAGCAAGTATGTTAACAACATTCACCAAAGGTGTACGTACAATCGATACAACCTCCCGATGATCGACACTGATTGCACTGTCGCACTTTTGCAATAATATACTTGTGGTGTACATTTTGTGGTTACATTTTCTTACTTATTTCTCCATGTGGATAATACCAATACCAAGACAAAACACAGCAGACATATATTAATATATGTACACATATGTAATTATGTATGGACGCACTGTTTTGAACTTAAAGGCAAGAATATTTAATTTAAACTCATTGCTGACTTATCGTCTGTCACATTATGATTTTGAGATTCAGAACAATTTGTGGGAAGTGATGATAAATTCAGATAATAACTTGTTAGATGTAATGTAATGTTTTCATTCTACATAATTCCGTTATCGTCTGGATTCTGGCTACAACATTTTACACTTTTCATGGAAAGTATTTTTGTTTATTGTATTTCATTCAACTCCTTTTTTCTGTCTCTACTCATTAAAGTACAGAGGATTTACAGCCATGAACGCCATGAAGTATGTATCTAGTATGTCGTACTTGCAAATTGCAACTGTACAAATAAGTTAGTATCTTGACATGATGTGAGTACTCCTACCAAATATTACACTTATTTGAGGGGTTCATTGGAGTGTCGGTCTTGCAATAGTAAGCCCTGGAAAAATCAAGAGAATTGGACAATGGACCCCTCACCCGAATGGGGGCAGGAGCATGTACCGCAGAGCGAACTTTATTCAACAGATCTTCTGTAAACACAAATAGATCAAATTTAGTAAAAGAATGCACACAAATTAACCCTAACGTTTTGATAGAACTCAAATAATTGCACCTACCAGGTCTCATGGAGCCGCACCAGATTTGCGCGTAATTCAGAAAAAAATACTGATCATGTGTCATAAATTCAAGTCCCGGAAGTAGCGGCTCAGGTCCATGTATCGATTCCCATTTCTTAAATGCCTGTTAAAAATATTGCACCAAACAGTAGAAGTTATACCTTCACAGATTATTATACCGCGGAAATGTGCTCCACAATACAAATACCTAAACAACAGGAAGTCTAAAGCCACAGGTTTGCCGTTTTCTATATAAACCCTGAGAAATATTTTTTTGTGAAAAACATCTGTATACTTCACGGTTACTTAATATTTCGAGGGAGTTCATAAAATTGGACATGCATTTGCACAGTATGTATAATGTTACCCGCACAATCAAGAGTTTAGATGATATAATAGGTCTAAGGCATATATCATAAGATTTTCATGTCTTGACAATTGTGAGCAAAAACCCTATTTCCGTTTTCAGAGGATTACCCTCGGTAGGATTCAAATCTACCATTCGTTCACCTTGCACTATCAGAGAAGAGCAATGCAAGGGGCCAACCATCCGGAGACCATCGTAGATTCCATTAAGGCGCACAGTATGCTGGGTGGAACCTGGCATCGTCGCTGCTTTTCTGGGGTATACCGTTTCCTGTATGGTATATGTATCCCCAAACACATACCTAAAAGTAAGTTACGATTTCGTGTCTGTGGGATGTATCTCGCAAGTTACTCCAAGAATCTTCATAAAGATATAATACGAAAAGAAAGCCAGTACGCAAGAATGTGCGTTTGACCGTGTGCACCGGTTACAACATACTTATTACTTTATTTTATATAACATGGTTCATGAGAGAGGGATATATGTTTTGTGAATTATTATTATTAACGTCGATATAATATATATAGAGCTACCAAACCCGCGGAATGAGACCGGAAAGGAATTCTATTTGGTCTCAAACCGGAAAGAGCAATCTATCCAACCCAATCTTCTGCACAAACACAGCCAAGGCACTCCTAAGATGAAACGTAACCATTACATAACGTATGCGTTAGAATGTTTTCTTCTCCGTGCTTCTATAGTGTGCACCACTAGGACAGAATAACAAGACACTTTATATTTCAAATTGGTTTTCCGCATAAAAGTGAAAAATTGAATTACTTCCACATAACATCAATAAATAAACTTTTCAACCTCAAAAGTCAGAATGCATTATAAATGCTTGCCTTTCCGGTTTGTTCAAAAGCTACCCTCTCCATCTCACTGGAAAAATATCTATATCATAACACCTATAGATAACTTCATCTGAAATCTAGTCATATGAGGAGATTCCATTGCCAACAGACTTCTGTTCCCTGTTGTACTATCTACAAGGCCAAGGAGCTCAAGTCCCACACCACAGTGGCTCCCCAAATGTACTCTAGATAAATATGAGTAAAAATCTCGAAGAAGCCTGTTTTAATGCAATATACAGTATAACAATGTCTACGTAAATATCAACCCTGTCCAGGAGAAAGCTGTGGCTATGCACACAGCACAGCACACGTTTAAGTACTCGGACCTAAAGCTAAATCACAACATCATGTTTATTAAAATGTACGCTAATTCTAATTGTAAGTGGATTAGCACAGCAAAGCATTGTAATTGTTAAAATGGAAGATTACCCGATACGCCTGTTTTAAACCCCCGTTGTCTGCAATATTCTACAAATTAAAAAGTCTACCATTATCTAGAAAAATTTCATCATTATCCATTAAAACATAGTCCACCGTTGTGATCTGATTTCTCAGAATGAGATAATGATAATGGACAATGGACCTTCTTTTTACATAATGCGGCTTATTTAATATTTTACTGTATTTTGGAATTACTTCTCCTTGCGTCAGCTTCCCGTTTATTTTGTGATTTTCAATTCGGAAAGCACTGTACTGATCAATTATGCATTGTGTCTGATTTCGGAAAGATCCTATGGTTTCGTTATTCCACCATTCCTTTAGATTCCCTTCACTGTCAAATTGTCTTCCTAAATACAACATTCTCATTACATTCAGATCCTATGCAGTCATTATGAATGAAACCTTCTGTATGGAAAAGTTACCTTTATCGTCGAAACCATGTGTGAGCTATTCCATTAAAAACAAATGTAGATTTTAAACAAAAGATTTGGAATGTGCATATAATACAAAAAATACGTTTGTTTTACCTCATGACCTATCACCACCCCTATTCCTGCAATTCATCACAAGTATATTAATCTAACCAATCGCTTTCAGAAAATAACGGTATGACAATAGACAATTTTTATTGCACACCTCCATAGTTCAGTGATTTTGGAAAATGTTGACTGTAGAACAGAGGTTGAAGAATGCCAGCGGGAATCACTAGAAAACATTAAAATGAATTTCGATCTACGTAGATAAATATGCGGTACAATAGAAATAGTAAAAGTTAAGACAAACGACACACTTTTCAAATAGGACTATAAAATTACAACTGCATTAACTACTACCATTTTTACTGTCAGCAGGAACACGGTCATCATCAAGACTTAAATATTATATCAATATTAAGTATATTTATATAACAGTCCTTACCAATGTCATTTTTATTGGGATCATAGAACGCGTTCACAACCGCGGGTTCGGTAGACCATTTATTCTTATTCACTGGATTTCTCAGTTTGCCGAGCATCTGAGACGCCTTCCAACGTCCCATGTTGATAATGTTTTGCAGAAATTGATTCTTGTGTATAGTGAGCTAAAAAGAGCAAAGTAATGGAGCAAACACTACATGTATAAAGGAATAGTCTTTCATTGACTTTCAAATTCAATATTTTCAACAATGTAAATATCTCGAAACATTCACAAAGGGATAGGTTCTGAGATCACAACAAAATACTTGTGTAACAATGTAATACATAGGAGAAGAAAGTATAATGGAACAACTAAATACCACATTACTAATACATTCCGCCAAAGCTTTCATTTCTTAATGTGACTCAATTGAAGCTCTAAGAGCTTCAAGGAACAAGGCAGTAGAAAACTTGAGCAGCAGAAGAGAAGCAATTAGTCTACCTTTTATACCTTATTATTGCGCAACAGTATCATTATTGTACAAGGAAACGTAGTCTAAACAATGTGCAACATGTAACATACATTTTGATATTCCTTATCCAGGTCGGGACCTTTTGTAAGAAAGTCAGGATATCCAATTCGCTCGTTCATCTTAACTGCTTTCTCCTTTGCAACTTTTCTTGTGGGTTCATCCATCCAGTGATTCACTGCCAACAGTTCAATAAACGCCTCTCTGATGTTACTTATGAGGGTAGTTGCTGCTTCCTATTCAAAAGATAGTATGCTACTTATCATCTCTTGAGCTGTTCCCTAATCCATAGATAATATAACAATGTTTAGTATTTGTATTTAGACTCTTTCAGCTATACCGACAAAGTAAATATATCTTCCCTCTTAATAAAACAGTTAACACACAGAGACAAAAAAAGAGTTGATACAGTTGATTCCTACTTCAAAAATTATGTTTAAATGTATAAGAAGAGAGCTGTGAACGATGAAGCTAAAAATGTAGGGGCGTAGAGCAACAAATACACTTTTACAAAACCAAGTGGTTTGACGTTTTGCACATGCCCTAAATGCACATCTGAGAGTAATACTTACAAAGCTTTAGTGGTGTGCATTATATTGTTGTGTTAAATACATGACAAAGTGCTCAATAGAGAAAGTCGTAATTAGACCTCAAACAATACTATTAAATAAATGACTGTGATCAATCTATGAAATCCACTATTGGTGCATTCCCAAAATTCCCATGTGTTAAAGATATTTATATGTATACTTTTTATTTGACGCAAAGTGTTGCACGGTTCTGTTTCGATTAAAAATTTGACATTATATTGACTACAATAAAGCCTAATACAAAAGAGACAATGTTTTAATATTGTAGTAGTAGACTATTATTGTAGTTGCCTCGTGCCTAGCAAAGCAGAGAAGAAAGTAAAGTTAGGCGTCTGTGATCCTGGCAAAAGAGGTTCGACAGACCAAACGTTCTATTTCTGTCTATCAACGTCATGGTTTATTGTCCTGATTTCTCACGTAAAAGTATTTCTCGGAAAAGTTAAACCTAAAGAAGCTAAAAATCTGTGATTCCCAAGTACCTTTTGTTTCAGGTTTTGCGAAATAATATACATAGCTTGAACTTCTTGTGTGCAGCCGTCTACTGTCTACCATGTTATATTTATCTACCAACAACGCATGCTAACATCAAATAAATAGTCCTGTGTCTAACAGCAGGAATAGTTTATACATCTCATTGCTTAAGATGCAATTGAAGTTTCTATGTAGAAATTGAGATCGACCAGACTTTCTCTTGCTAAATAATGGATAGTGGGATTCTGTTAACATTTGTAGCAATCAACAAGGCATTTCCTTTAAACAGCCGTTTTATGCTTGCCAATGGTAAAATTGTTATCAAACATTGTGTACTACTGTAAAAGTATAGGCTCTTCATTCATATGGGGGAAAAGAAAGTGAAAGAATCTTCAGAACAAAGCGTTCAGCTTTCACTTGACTGCGAACTCAACACGGCAGGGAAAGCTGAAACTGGCTGACATGAAAAACTTATTGCAGTAGGTGGGTTTATTGCACTTAGATTACCTCTCATTTCTTTATAGAGGAAACCACAAGAAAGTACTATGTCTACTCAACGTTAACTGCAGTCCAAATATTATGATATCATTGTGTGAAGGTCTTAGAAGCACTTAGACGCCCTGGCTGATCTAAAGTGTATGTAGGTGCATAAAGTATACCGTAATATTTACAAGAAGAAATTGATTCGCAAACGAAAATAAAAACTAAAAGTCAGGAGAAAGCACCAAATTCGTACTCTTACATTATAACGATCTCTTCGTCGGAATGTATTGGAAAACGATAAAAAGGGTTGTGTAACATCTCTATACTTGTGTAGTAATACTACATTACTATTGTATCTGCATACACTGACTTGAGTTCAATACTAGAAACATGTGAGTGACTTGACTGTAGCGTACGTAGCGTACGAGCGACTACTGATCATGATGAGATTCTCAAGTTAAACTTAATCGATTTACAGCACTGCTCTCCCCTAAACTACACGAACGCAGGAAGTTAAACGTAAGGCAGAGTGTACGTACGTAACTTTTTCCTACAGGAGTAGTTTGGCTGTACGTTCAGACTTTGTTAAAAATCTTCCTGAACGAGGAAAGCCAGCTCTTAAAATATTTATACAATTAAACTTACTACAAAGAGCAATTACCCGACTGCTGAACCAATTTTTACATTGTAAGCAACCACGAAGATTGTGAAAAGCATTGCAATTCGATGTAATTGCAGGTGGTAGCACGGATACAATTGATTACTAGAATATTAATAGAAGGAGAGCTAGCCTTGGCCGTAGGGTCGAAATTGTCCCGGATGAAGAGCGATCCAAGAGCCATTCCCAATTTCTTGTTTGTCCATTCTACACATTGATGCCATCGGTCTCTCTCGGTTGTCACCCCCATGAGAACTTGTCGAAATTCGATTTTCTTCTCTTGAAATTTATCCACCAAATGCGACGTGATGTCCATCAGGAGACGCCAGATTATATAGTTTTGCACTGTTCTGTTTATCAGTCATTTACTATAATACTATTTATAGGGACAATCATGTATTATGGGATGTAGGAAATAATAAATACTGTGTGTGAGTGCATTTGCGATTGTTGGGAAACGAATGCAAGAATTGCTTGACTCTGCTATGTGGCTGATTACCTTTTCTCCGTGCGCTTTAATATAAGAGCCATATCGCGGAGATAGGGAAAAGCATAGGAAACGATTGGTTCCTCTTTTGTCAGCTCTGCAGGGACAAAACCTTGCAAATATTCTCTCCAACCAAAGTCTGGCACTTCTCTTTCGAGGCTTTGAAGAGTGTCCTTCCGGTATATGGCTCCTGTATCCTGACGATCAGCTTCAGGAATGGTAACCTTCACATTTGTGCAAAGGGATTTAGGTCAACCAATGAGAGCTTACGTAATTAGAGCTAAATTCGTTTCAGACAGTGAGTATTGAATACATTGGCAAGTTGCGTTTCAAACTCGATGACTTTCTTTAAATCTTCTATGGCGAAAGTTTGGTTAGCGTTGAAGAGCACTGCTAGATCGGACATGTAATTATGATATGCTTTCACCTCTCGCGAATAATTTAGAAAGTAGTCTCTACTTGGAAGACCCAAGTGCATTTGATCAACCTGAAATTGGAGAAAAAAAAATTTGGTCAACCTGTAAAAGCAAAGCACTCGAATTACACAAATGGAAGGGATGTTGCATTCGATCAGGTTATCATTAAATATTTGTGTAGACAATTAAGTTTGGTGTGTAAACGCGTTGGGAAAGTGCCACGAGCAGTGTTCCGAAATTATTTACCACTCACAAACACTTGTCAGGCTCCATTACTATCATCCACTTGGGAAAAATTGTTAAATTTGTAGAAATGGTAAAAAAGTGGAAAACAATATAATTAAAGAGATCTCATGTGTGACAAATGATACAAAGCTTAAATTTGAGAAATCCCAATCCATTGCATAAGTTGGTTCAACGAATACTACGAAATTTCAGCATTTTTCACAGCAATTTTAATTCATTTAATATACCAGTATACACGTGAAAGTGCTGCGGTTTGAATACAGATTGTAATATAAATAATATATTGTAATACTAAATTGTAATATATATGTGGGTTTGTAATATAAAATTAGTGTTCTTGATTTACTAACATTTTACTATTTTTTCCAACTTTATCTAAAATCGATTGTGCATTTTTACTACTTTTTACCACTTATTACCATTTCTACCACCCGTTTTTACCAGGTGACATTAACCACTCTGAACACTGGCTACGATCTTTAGTAAGCGATCATACTCCTAAAAATGGTTTACACGATAGAATTATTAAAGGTCTATTTGATTTCTTTACGTTAAGATTACATGCTAACCATTTCCTGTGAACAGTTATTGTTTCACTCGAATGTTCAATTTAGTTATATTTACTAACAATAACTAAATTGTCTGCCGCCGAACAACTAATAAATATAGATATAAATAAATATAAATAAAACTATCAGCGAATAACTAATATAATGCTCATTGAAATTTGGATGCAAAAACTGAACTCAATTGTAGCTGCTTAAGAGTTGATCTAAACACCATCACCAGCATGAACGCTGAATTATTAGATATACATACTATGGTTTTAAAACGCGGCAAGACAAATGGCATCAAGCCACTTTGCTATAAGGCAAAAGATTCAGTCCTTCAATCATAACTTAAAAATTCTTCTTTCATTAATACGTCCCTAGTGAATATGATTTATCACGATATTAAGATTGAATTCCTCAGAAACGATCTACAGAAATGTCTCATTTATTGAACTCAATTGGACTGGTTTACTAACGATGCGCATTTAAATCACTCTGCGAATGATGATACAAATGGTTCGGCGAACACTAATTGATTGCTTTGCGTTGAACTCATAATTTGTTGTACAGTTAGCTGTCAGTAAGTTAACATGCTTGGCGCAGAATCTCATACTTGCTGCTCCAATTCGTGCATATTGACTTGTGTGAAAAAGCAAAAGCTGTCAAGCATTTTAATGTCCTCGGTGTGCAATTGACCTACTGACAGCTTTCTATCTTTAATGCGACCAATTTTTGGCATAAAATTCGAAAACGGCATGAACTGTTCGTAGCAGACACCCATGTACAAGAAATTACGGATTCAAATCTGAAATTGCAAGGAGCCGCTTTTTTTCGATGAACTACTTCTCACTACGCGTTGATGAGCTCGGTAATTGAAATAGAAATTCATTTGTGATAAAATGGATTCCAAGTTGACGCGCACTGAATGCAACAAGTTCATGAATCATCACATTAAGCTGCCTACATTATATTATGTGGGAGTTACATAACATGAATACATATTGCCAATTTAAATGTGACATTAATTTTCGTAATATAAGGAAATTAAATAATAATGCTGTTGCAGCTTATTCCCATTGTATAATATGTAACAAAGGAGAAAGAAATAAACTCATACGCCCGCTTTCAGTCAACGAATAAGGAAGAACGTAAACAGTAAATAAAGTTACATAGACGTCGTTATTTATAACAACAGAGTTGTACATACAATGGGGACGCTCTACAGGGAACCTGTAATTGGTATCTGCAAATCCTTTTCATTTCAACCTAATATCCTTTTAAAATAGGTTTATCCATGCAAAATAAATTTTTTTCTAGTCGCTTGAGCTATCTTAATGTTATTAGTTATTAGACAGTATTGCAGAATTGAATAGACTAAATAGCTGGTGATACTTCTCTCTGGTATTGACAATAATTTTAATTGTCCTTTTTTAAGCTTCATAGAGCCATAATAATAATAAAGTTAGGAGATTAACTTGTTACATTTGAGTGGCAGATACAGCGGAGAAGTGAAATGGTGGAGGACGCACAGAGGTCATTGTTTACTAAATAAATGGCGCATTGTATTAAAATGCGGCCTTAGATAATTTCCAAAAGAATCGTTACCTGAATAATATTATTGGATGAATTTGTATCATCAGGCCCCACCCATAGTTCTATAAGAAAGCCTAAGTTTAGTTTAGACCAGATTTTTCCTGTATTAAAAACAGATATAAAAGTGCGAATTCAAATTCAAATTTCAATATGCCCTTGAAAGGAATTTTGCAATTTCAACCTATCAGCTTTTCCGTGGACATTGTTGGCTTCCAGTTAGGTCCTTCAGTCACAGGCCAGCCTCCAAGTTCCTGTATTAATTTGTTCAGGGGATCTTGACCTACCTCTCGTATGGCACCTACAAAATAAGACTTTAGTAAACATTACATCACTTTTTCCAATCCTTCAAAAGTGATCTACTTATTATTATTTGGATTAGATCTTTTTACTCAAGTTCATGCAAGATATGTAGAAATCTTTTGCTTTTATTGTTGCTTCCGAGTCCAGTTGATTGATTGGCTCTTCCAGAAGTCCTGAATAAATGTAACAAAAAAAGGGTTAGCGGGGTTTACCGTGCTCTTGACGGTTGTCTCTGTCTCAAAGAAGGCTAACCTTTTAGGATAAGTTGAATTTTATCTGAAAGTACATCAAATGTAGAAATGGATGCCCGATCTTCTGGAATCATGTGGTTCTTATTCCAATTGCCACAAGCAAATTGGAAAAAATCTGTGCATGGATCTGCATCCACGTCCATTGCTCCAAGAAGTGAAGCAGCTACGAATAACGAACGTTTTAACAAAGTTTCCGGTTGTGTAACAACCATCAATCAAATCTGTCAGAAGTCTCTACATGATTCCTAACAAATCTTGTAATTTTTAAAAGGTTGTATATGTAGTTGTATTTCCTGAAGATTTCTTGTAGGATTCAGTTTGCATTCCTAACACACTCTGTTATATACAGAATATGGATGGCAATCTAGTGCATGCACCAATAAATACAATACAAGTACAAATAGCATACAAGCGAACACTGAAAAGGTGAAAGTTGCTGGCGTTGGAGATTACTTTCGTGGGAGTATTTAATGCTTCGTTCACTTTCACACTTAAGATTAAAAAGAGTCTGGCGGCGGTTGTGGTTGAAATTCTTGTCAATAAGCATTGTACCATAAAAGTAGCAAACTTATTTGCACGAGAGGCTGACTCCCCGAATCGAGTGGAATGCATTGATAAGTGAAGCAGAACTAACGTAAAGGTAGAGGAAGGAAGCAGGAATGTTGAATGGAATGAAAACATACAGTGTGCTTCACAATAATGAACGACCTTTTCAGAATTACAAATATTAAATGGTGATAATTGTTGGAATTGAAGAAAACGGGTCAGTTAAAATCAGTTAAAAATACACAAGACTCACATAATTACATTCAAATTTAAAATGAGTTTTATTTATTTTATTTTACGTTATTGTTGGGATTAGACAGCTACCCCGAAATAAATAGCGGAATGAATTTGCGAGTAAGTTAATCAGGAATGTTACTCGATAATGGCAAGGGATTTGGATTGTGAGCACGGAACTTGGCAGAACATGTAATGCTCTTAGTTTGAGACGCACACTGTATATTTGATGATGAATGAATGAACTGAACAAACTGGGAAGCTTGAATGCGCACATAAATTATACATTCTAGATTCGTACCTTTACAAAACCATGTAAACGTAAGTTATAGTGAGCGACAAACGCTTCGAACCAAATTTTGACAGACTTTTTTTTTATTTAAGGAGATGAATTATTATTAAAGTGTATTAAACGTAAAAGCTCACTGGATCCTTTTTACCCGTTTACTTTCTGAACTGTGAATACATGCATAATGCATGTGAAATTATTCTGCTGCAGGTTTTTAGATGTGTTAATCGAATAAAATGTCACTTTTGTGATATTTTTATTTTAAGAAAAACTGTCGAGAATATAACTTGGAGAGTAAAAGCAAAATTACATTATTCTCAGTTCACCCCAATGTTATCTTTGTTTCACGTCTCGAAATTGTATATTTTGTAAGATTTTGTACTTGTTATTGAGTAGCTAATAAAAAGGAGTGGTTCTAATGTTCAAAAAATGATTGTATAACTGTTTTGGATTTCCATAACTCGGCCGGGTTATGTATTGGAATACATGCATTCAATGAGAACGATGAATAACGGCAATAACAACACGTTAGGCAAAACGCGTAAAAGATAGAGATTCTATAAATAGAACAGTTCTAATTGCACCGATTCTCATTCAATCTACTTGCATTCACAAAAATAGGATAATTCTGTGAACTAATTAAAAATTATAAATGGTAAATAATATTTTTAGAAATAAACAGTCATTTCGTATAATTTGACTAAATACTAAATCCACGAATATTTGTCCAGCAAATACCTAATTGGTTTTCTACCAGGGTAATTTTTTAAAGTTAGGATTAAAGTGAAAGTCGTGGTACGACTTTGAATTGTGAAAGCTTTAGATTGACTATTCGACTTCATGAAGTTCTTTCAGAGACATAAAACTATATTTGTATATGGATAATGTATACGTAGTATTTAATTGAATGCAAAACATTTTTATCCTGATTACGATTACTGTGAGTTATTCCAATTATAATTATTATGTTCTTTGCACAAAATCTAAAATATCAATTGAATAAGCTTGTTAGTTTCATCATCACAGTCCACTACAATCAATTGTAAAATTGCTAAGAATTCATAGATTTTTAAAGAAAATATAGCTCCTTAATTTACTCATTTTACGTATTTGCTTACCTGTTCGAACACATGCTGAAGATAGGCAGATCTTTGGTTTACCTGAAAGGAGAAAGCAGACTTGAAGTTGTATGCTTTATAAGTTATAAGCAACATTATGTCTAAGGATTCAAAAAAAACCTGAACTTTCTTTACTGTTATGTTGGTGTCTAAAATAAGTATAAAATGAATTCAAGAAGATGCGATGATAATAAATATATTTTATCACCGTGCACTTCAACAGTACACGACGAACGTAGATGTAATACATACAATGATTAACGGAGATCTGAGGATCTGACTCAGAAACTAGGTAAAATAAAATCTGCATTCTTTACATACAGTAAGCTGTGATACTTGTACCACTCTCAAATTCCCAATGAAAAGCAGTAAAACTTGATTTTCTCTTGTGTCACGGAGAACTGAAAAATAGAATCGTCAGTGTGTGAACATTCAATTTTGTAAGCGATAAACTCCAAATGACTGGTGTCATTTGTATCAAATGATGCAATTTAAACCGTTTAGCTTCGCCCAGCAAAAATTGCATTTTCGCAATCTTCTTGGTGGAAATTTCTCAGAGTATTATTTTATGAACAGCCCTTCTCCTAGGTCAATGTGATGAGCATTAAATAGGAATTTCATTCACACAAGAATGCACATTTATAAAGATCCTCTAGAAAGTTACTGTTGAGTTGGGAATGATTGCATATTGCATCTGTATTAACTTACATGTAACTATCAAACCCTAAAGCATACCATACAGGTTCCCTCATAGTACGTGCCTAAAAGGTATGCGAATAGAGTTCGCAATTGCATTGTAAAACTACTTTCACCAAATCAGGAGAAGTGCAGATTAAATCCTCACTCTAGTGAGAACCCTGTGACCGTCTCATAGTCTTCCTGGTATAGTTAGTGATGTGATAATGTCAGCTTTCTCTTACGCTGAACCTTATTGATGGACTTTCTACTCCTGCCGTCTCAAGCAAAAAATTCTTCCCCCAACAACACTTTGCTTTTTATTTCGACTTTTTTACAATATTTCTCTTTGTAAAGCCAAAATCCATATAATAAAACTGAAAGTTGATGGACACATTTCCAGTTTACTACTTCTACGCAATATTACTACTACTCTTACTTTTACTTTACTAACAATACTTTCTCCCACAACCACAAAAACAAAATTCAATGTGAAATCATGTTTCCATTCCACTGACCCTGACCCACTTCCTTTTGGCTTGACAATGATAATCTTTGAAGATTTTCCAATAAGATACATTGTATTTACATTCATTTATTTTTAGTATTAAATGATTGCACTGAAGCGATTTACAGAAATACTGCTAGTACGTACACTTTTTCATATAATCTAAACTTGTGCTACCCATCACTGCTGTACTCATATACTTATGCTGTGTGTGTCTGTAGTACATATATAGTAAAGATTCTGGAAAGTTACCGAGACGCTGCATCTCAAATAAAAGAATACTGGGTGTAAACCGGGCCTTTAAAAGTAAAAGCTCAGTGTCATGATTTTGAGAAAGTAGAAGCAGCAGGATATACAAGAGGCAGCCCTGCCAAAAGTCCAATATTACTTTTACGTGTCCTACTGCAATCCACACAAGCAATATCTTGAAAGTGACAGTTTCTGTCGGACTTGTGTGGTTTAATTGTATTAGAGACCAGGCGTACGATCCCCTGTCCAATTCTCTCTCCGAGTTAACCTCTCGGATGCTGTCTAACTGAAAATAAAGTATGACAACAGACTGTGTACTGCACTGTACTGCAGTAAAACCATGTTGGACTCATAAGTCGCGACTTTTCGATTTATTATGAAAACGTACTAGAACTCCAGTGGTACTGTAGACATAGCTCTATAGTGTGGAAGTTACCGTTGCACTTGAATCCTGCCACGACTGCTAAAACTACAGACTACTATAGTATTTCCTATCTCTCTCTGGCTCTCTTGTTTCTCGCAATCTGTCTCATGTCATCACAACATGACGAATCTGCAGAGCAGTCCCAAAAGCAAGCAAAGTGTTAACATTCATTATGTATCGTGTAGTGGCTCTCTGGCTGGGCTCACTCCTATTTAGTTGGCAAGTTTGTACTGGTTGAAAGGGCGAACAGAGAACTGTCCTTCCTGTAATTGAATACTTGACGGAGATTTAGTCATTAACACGGCTCGTGTGCGTAGAAAATAGAGATAACTGCCTGTAGGCTTCACAAATGACACAATTCCTGGGAAATAAGAGGAAAATAAATTTGCTGTATGTATTACATAATTACATAGAACCACTTCATTTCACTTACAATTAGTTACTTTCGACATAGTCAGCCTTGCGGCCCACACGGCCCACACGCCCCGAACGCCCCACGCACTACCTGATGAAACAGGGAGCAGACAGAGGACAGTCTCGCCGCTGAGCCTTAATGAGTGTAACCTGATTAATGTGAAGACGATCAGCGTACTGATGCTGACACAGGAAGGATGAACTACTAGAGAAGAGACAAACTCGAAATTGCATCTACAATTCTGTCAACCGTGCAACGTGATTACTCGGAAGAGTCGCATCCACGTTTTCCCTACAAACTACAAACTTTCTCTCTAAAGGGGAAACGCTTCCGTTCCACAACAGGTTTATAAATTAAAATAATATTTAATCAAACTGAACACATCTCATATTATGATTTTGACTGAGCGTTGTTGTTGAACGAACAATTCACTCGGCAAGCCTACAACACTATAGTGGTGCTACTAGAGAAAATATGATTGAAGGCTGTCCAGTACAGATTTCTTAACACGACGTACATCGTACATCATCATCCGTAGGAGAAGTGCTAATAGACGGAGGTCACGTAAGTAGTTTTCACTTGTGCTCTCTATAGAATTCACGAGAGGGTCGCACAATTGATTTCATTAGATTAGGTCCTGAACTGTTGACACATCAATGGTCGTGATTGAAATGGGGCTCTTGAATGAAGAGCTAAACAGAGGACGATTCAATTAGGAAGACAGACAGAAGACGACTGCTTCCTGTTCTATGTTTCACATTAATGCAGCCATTTACGTTTGAAATATTACTTTAATATAAAGACTCTGTAGTGTTCTAAATATTAACTACTACTATTTTACTATTTAATATAGCCTAGTGTGTTGTTGAGAGATGGTATGAATGCTTAAAAAAAATTGTTTATTAAGAATCGACACATTACGTTACGTAAATGTAGTTGGGCCTGTGGTCGGCAAGTGTGTCTTTTGTGCTGCGTTTGTGATTCATTATTACGCAACGAATTCTCAGCCTCCACTTCACTAACCGCCTTGTGTATTAATATAATTAGGTGATGGGCTTATGTGATATGGGATGATATGATATGAAAGAAGAAGACTTACCATTAAGTTGTACAGCAAGGAGTATACTTACACATAGACAAACTGCAGCCACCACAGCACTTATAAAACTAACAAAAGCCCATTTGTTCACTTTCTGACGAGCTGATGTCGTCACTAGTACACAGTTCACCCCTTTGTCCATCATTTGGCCGTGTACACCTCGAGCCAATTCTTTTTCTAAAGATTCTCGACAAAATCACAACAACAACTATCTGCAAGAGCAAGTCTTATTTCCTTTTCCCCCCTGGGGCTCTTCCCGTAGCTTTTTAATTGGGAAATATTGTATTGTCTTTGTCAGGTTTCCCCGATGTACTGTGCGATGACTCTTATCTCAAACTCCAACCGGTCTTGTTCAACCAACAGGAAATTAGATAGGGAAAGTAAAGTTTATTAACTAAACGTTTTTCGAGATGCCTCTTCATTGGTAAGCTGAGTAGCTATGAATGTACAGCTATTTCACATGATTTATGTAGGCTTTGTGTGTGCAAAGGGAGAAATGAGCGTCACTGTGTGAAAGAGTGGCTGGTGGGAATGCAATGAATTAGCATTTGCGATGAATGAACAGTGTATGTATGTAGCAACTTTTTCAATTAATTCAAAGTTTCAAAGTTTCTGTAGATCTGTATAATATATGTGTGAGTGAACAATGTCAACAGTATTTGTTGGCTTTATTGGGTAGACAGTAAAAGAGAGTGCAGGCAGGCTAAGCAATGGGACTAGGACTTGGGACAGATTCGAGAAACACGAGGAGGTGAATGGGAAAGAATCTTTTGATGTGATCTGGAGTCTTGCTGGGAGGAAACTGAGACCCCGTCTGTCTCTTATATCCTTCTTTTTATCACTGCGTTCTTTGCTTATGGCACAGTGGTAGCTCTGTGTACATTGAAGCCGGATTGAGTCTTGTAGCTGCTACTGTTCGCCATCAGCCACAGACAGAATGGAAGTAGCAACGCTCTGTGGCTGAAAGTTTGTAGTATTTAGTAGTAGCAGCGGAGGAGCAATGATTGAAGTAGATTTGCATATAGTATTGGCTAGTTTTACAGTCTTCCCAACATTGGATTGCCATTAATTAGCGGTGCTACTTGCCTGCGCGTCATTTAACGGCTGGATGATTGTAGAAATGCTGAAGATATATTATACACTGTGCACACTGTACTGTAATTGCGAAAATGGGTACGTATGTAAATATTTACATGCACCCACGGAGATACTGTATACAATTGCAGCCCAGTTCACGCACTTGTGAGTGACAGTTTGTGGGTAAATACGACAAGTTATTTTGCATGCAGAGAGGAGAATCATGAAAGGATGTAAGAATGAGTGAAAGTTTTTGCACGAAACGGAGTTTGCAAGAATTATTTTATCCCAGCATTTGAAGGTTTCACCATGTAGTCGACTCGTACTTTCACAATTATTCATACTTGTAACGAAGAAGTTTTCATTTCTTCATTATGTTTTCCGTTTCATCTTCATCTTCACTTCAGAGTATGCAATTCGGAGTAAGTAAATACAAACACGAGACAAGAAAGTTCAACGCATGTTGTAAAAGGGACGAGAAACTCTAATTTTGTTTGAAAATATTTTGTGACTCAAGTAATTGGTCTCCATTGTATATGTGCATACATTATGTCAACTTTGGTCAAACTGCGAATGCAGTGAATTACACAACCGTGGTGAAGTAAACGACAAAAAATGCATGACGACTACCGAGATGACAATAGAGCTCATTACCTAGGAGGAGAAATTTTGACTTGATTTTGCAACTGCTTTCAACTTATGCTTTTAACTTTGCATATAAAATGAAGGGCGAAAAGGGAACTGTTTCTTGTGTGTGTGCATTTAGGGCCAATCTTTTTTGAAGCATAAATCCACACAGTGATGCAGTGAAACTGCTTTCTCTTTTAGAGAAAATATCATGTTGGCTATTTGTCGAATTCCTTCCTCTCTGCAATTTCTAAACAGTACATAAATCTCTTGAAGATTTTCTTTTTAAATTTGAGAATTTGAAAAACATTAAGAAAGGTTCAAATTATGGGGATAATTAGAATGCCAATTATGTATAGCTGGTCACCCTCTGTGTACATATATAAAACCACCCTGTATTTATTAAGTGTGCAAATTATACTAAAGAGCAAATTTTATTGTTAATAAAAAGAGTATGTATGTAGATATGTATTTTATTTTGTCTACGGGTCTGCCTTTTACAGGGTTTCAGGGCACTGAAAACCTAAAACCAAAAAATTATTCAGTGCTTATTTTCATCTGTCACAGTGTGCCAATCTTTACTGTAACCTATATGCATCGTTTTTAGAGCATATTTCGGCGTTTTTTAGTACATGCATACCCACTCTAAGGATTATTTACGATTTATTTTAGAAAAAGGAGTTATTTAAAAGACTTAACCAACTGATTATTTACGAGTTCTAATGGACAAATGCACAAAAGTTGTTGCCTTGTGTTTGTTTAAACTTTAAAGTGCAGTGGGTGGGGTGTATAAATTAAAAAATTGTATTTCTTTAAATCTTTAAATATGTACATTGTCATAGGACGTAAACTGAATTATGTGTAAGATCATAATTTCATAATTAATTTTTTTAATATAAATTTATGGTTTACGTGGAATCCGCTACGGAAAAAGCTAACGTTATGCCTTTGATGTTTATATTAGCGTGTGTAGGAACGTAAACATAATTTTTAAATACATATTATGCGCTGCAAGCTGCAAGAATGGCTGTCAATTCTACGAATAGTGCAAGGTACGCTATTAACATTTCGGAACAATTCAATTTTTAGTGCACTTTTTGTAATTTTTAGCGCACTTTGTCCCAATTGTTTGCCTAAAATGTTCGAATTATTTTTGCCAACCCTATTCGTAACTTTAATAAAGCTAATCTGCGTCTTGGCCTACACTGGTGTTCCAAGTTCACTGTACTTTTCTGTGTAAATTCCATTTTTAGTGCATTTTTTGATGTTCAGCGCATTTTTGCCTCGACATGGTCGACATAATGAATTTGGATTACGTTTATTTCGAAATCGGACAGCAATTTAAAATTTTAAAGATCAACCTTATTTTTTCAAAAAAATTCATTCGAAAAATTCAATTTTTAATGACCGTTCATGCTGACCAAAGAACTGTCTTTAATGTAAGCTTGACTTTGACCACGGAAATCTGCGTACCAAACTTCGAATTTGAGACATCTAGAAAATCGTGTTCATTGTTCATGCATACACACACACAGAGAGACAACGAGACAAAAGTGTTGCATAAACCTCGTACTCGTGATGTTAAAGTTAAAAAGAGCAAATTTGCTTAACTTTTTATTTGCAAAGGAATCGTAACATTTCAACTAAATATGATATACCCGTTATACAGTGAATATACGTAAGTGGTAGAAGAACTAGTAACCTTGAGTTTTCGTTCATCCAGCTTATTTGCACGGTCAGATTTAGATTTTAACTTTAACGATTAAATGCTTAACCTAAATAGAAATATTCATCTTCCATGAAGTTACATGAGGATTCCTCCTAAATCTAAGCTCTTTAATTTAAAAGAGACCGATAGAATGGGCATAGCGTTTCACTTTGTTTGCTTATAGTTCTTGTGTAATCCGTAAAATATGCAATATCATGTGGACAGAGCTTTGACTGTACATATGCGATATAATGCGGTAATACCACACGCAAAGCTGCAGTAGTGCAGCCTGTAGAGCTTTGAATCGCTCGATTAATTCAAGGGCGGAGTTTGACTGGAATTTATTTGATGCATACTTGAAGCGATTTGATCCTTGGTACTCCTTTTTAAAGAAAATTCTGTACAATTATGTACATAATCAAAAACAGCGAAGAGTGTATCCGATATCGTCAATTAAAACTTCTGGTTTGGTTAACCTTAAAATGAGTATATAAATCACATTTTTGAAGGAAAATTTTAGTACTACATCTTACAAAAAAAGCGTCTTGGTGTTTTTGGCAAAAATCGAAGTGTTCAGCTAAAGGGGGAGGGGTTTGATCAGCCTTGGGTGTGGTGTTGCTTGCAGTTCAAAAATGTTTACTTTTTCGGCCACAGACGAATCAACTATAAGTTTTCATAATAATCAGCATAATTTCATCATTTGAATAGAAACTGGAATTTCTTTTCAAAAATTATTTTTAAGCTAGTCAATATGAAACATTTCGGTTTTAATAATGGGATTTGGTCTGGCTTTCAATGAGAGTAAAAATGTCCGCCGAAAGAAGATCGGTTCAAGGCTGTACAAGTTCATTCTTGGTTGTTTAAAGCTCCCGCTATGAAATAATGCACACTGCTCTTGTAAATATAGAAAATACACCCAACAGCACAAAATCGTACCGTGACTTTACAGTGTAGAATTTTCAACATACACGCACCTGTTTGTACAGTGTAGATAAATGTAATAGGAGAAGATAACCATCGAGGGAGTTGCAGAAGATATTGAATGTGCTGCTGCAGGTCATATCATCGCGAAAAAACTGAATCCGAAGATCATCAGCAGGCCAGGCCATTCAATTCCACAGCTTGGCTTGAGAACTGTCGCGGTGTGCACAAGAAAACCCGCAGTTTTACACGAAAAAACCGCCGATTTCAACCCGGTTTTTGACGCCCTACGCCCACCTTAACCTTTTTTAGCAGTAGACAAGAATTTTTTCTCCAGGTAAGGACTCTTTTATAGAGTATTTTGGGAAATCTTTAGACCGCCATTTTGAAAGTTATGACATTGAACTCCTCATGCTGCCGTGTTGGTTTTGGTTGTTCGTGCTCAGTGTTCAAAGCTTGTGATTTCACCGCTTTGTTAAAGTTGAAGTATTGTCATCCTTATTTCATTTTAAGTTATTTGTTATTTTATGATTGTGCGCGTTTAATTTTTTCCACCTTTAATCTCACGTTCTTACAAGTTTCTGTAGGCTTTTGAACATACAATATTCAGTTTTTGATATTTTAGTAGTACATTCAAAGTAAGTTGTCCTTGTCATGCTTTGTTTATATTTTAAATGCAGCATAAGTTAATTGGTGGTGGATGTTGAACAACCGTGTTCGTTCGTTACTTACAAATAGATGCTTATATGTAAATTATGCACATAAAAACGAAACGGCCAACGGTAATTATTCAAGTTATTGAGGAATTACACGAAGAACGAATGTTGGATAATTTCGATAATCAATAATAATGGCGTTAAGATAAATATTGTTCGCAATGGAAATTTTATTCCAACATCCAATGTTTATCCAAGTTTATAATTAATTGTAATGCAATATCTTTAATGTGTATTATTGTTCCTTCAGATACAATGGGAGATATCGACGATACCCAATTCGAGGCGGCCGATTCTGGTGCATCCGCAACTTACCCGATGCAATGTTCGGCTCTTCGCAAAAACGGTTTTGTGATGTTAAAGGGTCGTCCATGCAAAATAGTGGAAATGTCTACCTCTAAGACAGGTACTGCTTAAAAATGTTAAAATTCAAAATTGCGTGTTGTCTAAACACAAATGACAAATAACAATGTTGTTTACTAGTTTGTAATGCTATTTATACAATGAAGTCAAAGATTTACAAAGAGGACTAGCGTGTCAACTACTATCAACTATAAATAAACAAAAGATTCGTTTTAGAAGGTTGAATACGTTCATATTCAGATAAAGTTTAAAAGTTTCTCTAGAAGGAATTAACACAACAACGAGAAAATATTCAACTATGCTCAACCATTTGATTGAGCATACTTTATCTTTATACTTATTGTATTTGTACGAAATAAATCAAGTGTTTATTTGGTATGTTAGTTGTCTAAAAAATGAGGCAAAATTCTGGTACGTATTTGTTACATTGTTTACAAAAATTAGTGAGAACCCCTTAAAACGTAGTTCTAATTTTTAAGACTTATTGCAACTTTCCCAACTGTAATTCAGAATGTAAAATTATACATAATAGATTTAAGAACATGTAGATATCTAGTATTTGTGCGTTTGAGCTATGCTTCACCACTGCAGCGGGGACAAATGCAGGGTTTGGAGTAGTTGGAGTAATAATAAGTGGTGAAATAATTTGTTGAAATATCTTGATGCGCTGAAATTTTCAAAGATTTGCCTCATGTTCTGTTCGTCTTATTCTTCTAGTCAAATTCTAGTTGTGTAATTTTGAATGGTAAATAAGAATGCAAATATATTAAAACTTCCTTTGAAATGCAGTAAGCAAAAGTTAATCGTGTTGGAGCCACATGGGGTATCCGAGTGAGTGCAATGTAACACTGGAGTTGAACTGAAAAGATAATATTTAATTCAATCTATTGAAATCTTGAATTCATGTAGATTTAAATCTAATAGCATAAATCAAGTGTGCAGTGTCTAAGGCAGAGGAAGTGGAAGCTAAGTATCTGACTGATTTGTTCATTCTATGTTGTAGAATGTTGTAGAAAGTGACGGAATCTTCGGTAGACAGAGATATCATTTCAATCTTTTAAGAATTAACTGTGGGCTTGTGGAAATCTATGATTTATTGTGCAATCGAGTCGGTGAACTGTCCTTGAACCTGGGAGCAGACAAGGAACACATTCTCACAATCAATAAACAGAAGTACGTGTACAATCCCTCGATTGTTTTGCAAAAATATGAGTTATCGATATTATTCGTTTCTTGTAAAGCGCTGTTGATGTCACATACTTATACCATATCACATTTTGCGTTGTGTCTTTGGTCAAACAACTAAGCAGGAGACAATTTGCAATGTTTAGTAAGGATAAGGATGTGCAAGGATTGATGGGTTTCAAACTAAAATTTTTACTATCGTTACACGACCGTAAATCAGTCTCTACTGCATGTATTATTGGTGTTAGTAGATGTAACGTTAAAATAGCGTTCTACCGACTGACCAAGTAAAGGAGTACTCCATTCTCAATTTAGCTAGGATCTCTGTCTTTGTTCCTTTGGGTTCAAATATAGTATGTCTAATTATTGGAAACTGATCCTAAACTAAACTTGGAATAATTATTTTATGAAATCGGATTGAAATGCCTCATCCTTAAATATGTAGGCTTGATGTTAATTATTCAATATTGTTTGCCTACAGGTAAGCATGGCCACGCTAAGGTGCATTTGGTCGGATTGGACATTTTCAATGGAAAGAAATGTGAAGATATTTGCCCATCCACGCACAATATGGACGTGCCTTTTGTCAAGAGAGAAGATTATCAGCTTATGGACATCTCTGATGACGGGTAACTTAACCATGAGACATATGTCTGAAAGAATGGATGTCTGATGTGTGTAATTACATTTTAACAGTTATTTGACTCTCATGGCTGACGGTGGAGATCTTCGTGAAGATTTGAAGCTCCCAGATGGAGATCTCGGCAGTCAGGTAGGTCCAGATCTTAACCACATTTTCTCAGACTTGTACATAATTTTTATTTACATAATTTTTTTTTAAATTACAGTTGAAGACTGAGTTTGACGCTGGACGCGAGATCCTTTGCACTGTATTGAAATCTTGTGGGGAAGAGTGTGTGATTGCCATCAAAAACAATACTGCATTGGAGAAAAACAACTAAGTAACTCATGGTTTCGAATTTCGAGTTTTTCGGGGGGCAAATAAAGATACTTTCCATTGATTATATAACTATTTACTATTCTATTATTATTTCTCCCACTTTGTTCCTTATTTTGATTTGGCTACTCTTCTATCCACTTGTACAACTTTCGTAAGAGCTCACAAAATTGCGAATCTTGAACCTTATTCATTCAACTGCCACCAAACAAACGACGCCAATTGTTTCTACCCTACATAACCTTACCCTAGCAAATTGCGGCTACTTTACCATTATTTTCATGCTACCGTGTTCTCTAACTATTCTCTGGCTATTGTGGCGCCACTATAAAGGAACATCATTGTGACATGTGACAACACATGCCATAACAGAAAGCGAACAAGACTTACTACCTAAACCTATATAAAGCAAAGGGGAATTATTTACGTTATATTTACACGAAATGTAATTGCGCTTCCTTTTTAATCTCTTATCTGTTACACCTCTGGATTAAATGCAATTGTAAGCTCTATGGTTGGTTTTACTCCTTAAAATTTTCTTTAACAAAGAATTTAACACTAGATTAGAATTCGCCTTTGTCATTGGTTTAAGCAAATTGTGGTGTGCTAATATTCTGTATCCATTAGTGGTTTGAACTTTACTTCCTCATTTGCTTGTTGTGTTTCTTAACGTTGATCAACAAAAACGTACGAGCTCGTACCGTAAAGTTCATTTGAACAATTAAAAGGACCGACATGGCTTGTTGTTATTAAATATATGTTACATGATTCATTTGGTGATTTATCAGCGTAGTTCATAATCTAAGGACTATAAAACTACATGAAAGCTGCTCATTTAGTTTAACTATAATTATTATCCTGATTGATGTATTTACTTGTAGGAATTAATTTCATACTGGTTATTTGCATACCTAATTTATTATTCTGTAGATCTAGTTCATTGTAAGAAGCTTCACTGCATTATGTAGTACTAAATGCAATAATTACAGTAGGGATACATACTTTATTTCCAAAAAGTAAAGTATACAAATGAAACAAAAAACATAACCTCGGAAATGACAAGAAGACAACGCTTGAGAGTGTGCATATTTAAAAATGAAAAAGTAAGCTACTAATAATTATTAAAAATTAAGATTCGTATGAGAGTCTGCGGGATGCATCACTACACTAAACTAATTCATAATGAATACAACTCTACGTTAATTAAACGATAGATTATAGACTAACATTAATAAGAATGATACAACAACGCGCTGATTTGCTACATACCTAAATAAAAAGTAACTAAATCCGTACGATACGTATTTGCTATCTATAAAACAATATACTTTATAGGAGGGTCAAGTTAACAATAAGAGTACGTTAGATAGAGAATTATCTTTTAAGTGCAGATACAATGTTTGTAGGTATTACGGTAGACGTAGACCATCTAGTTAGGTATATGAAGGTTAATTCTCTATACTATTGTATCCATTGATTGATTTGAATTTTTGTTTGTAAGTGTGCATCTTCATACTTTTTACTTCCTACACTTTAATTGACTTAATACTAACTGAGTGAATGGATGAAACATTGTAGCCTTGTAATACTTACGTGAAACTTGTGAAATATCGGTTGCCTGTATGGAATTACATTACACTAATGGTCACGACACTATACCTCCAAAAATCAAAATAGGCCAATTCGTATATTCATTACGTGGATAATTTGTAAAATTGAATAATATATATAACTTGTAAGGCTAATGAAATACAAATTACATGAAATACACTTATAATATCATAACTGCGTTGCAAACTGCTGACGAAATAATAAAGATGTGCGGAGTGGAATGTGGGTCGTTGTGACATTGTATAAGAATGCGTAAATTAGTTATTAGAAGACAAAAATTAATTAGCAAATGATGGATACTTGCTGATATGAGAAAGACTTGATTGAAGAATTGTACTAATTAGTTTGTTAATGGTTTTTGACGTTGATGGAAATTATGGTGAAATGATTATGATATTATGCTGTTACGGAGGAACGACGAAGCGAATGGTCGTTCCTCCTCAAATCAACAATAAATAAAATCAACAGAGTTTGAAACAGTTACTAAAGAAAAGCGATAGACTCCCTCAGCATTTATTTCTCTCAATTGAATGTATAGTGTAGTAGTGTAACAGTTTTTCGGTACCGTATGTACGAAGCTTTGTAGTGATTATTTTTTAGGAATCATTATCATTACATACAGTTAGGTTATTTCATACGCAACTATTTATAAACCTCAAGAATACTCCCTATAAATACAAATTAGTCGTAGTGTAATTTTAGAATTGTTGTAGGAATAATATATAGTATCTTTAGTCATAGTCGTATTGTATATATATATATAGTGGTAGTGGTTAGTTAGTACATAATATCATCATAACATTATTGGATAGAATTATTATCAGAGCAGTTAGTTTTTAATTAAACGTACATTTCGTTAGTAAATATAGTAATACATAAAGACGGACATTTGTTTTACATAAACATTCTTCAACATAACAATTAGTACGTTAACTTACTCCTCCTCCATTAAAGAATCATTTTGTACATATGATAATAATATGTACCTACATACTATAACTCTCGCTCTTTCTCTTCACCACACGTAATCAATTATAACTTTACATACACCTGCATCATTAACATAGAGAAATAGTGAAACGACAATAATTTTCAATAATAACTTAGTTAGCATCATCATCATCATTTAAATACACATCCAAGTAATACAGTAACATTAACTAATAACGTATAGAAACAGGCGTAATACCATCGCATTTAAGGAAAAGAAGTCATACCCTCCGCCGGATTAAAATTCTCATTGGGGATAAATCTGCTTTAACCTTTAAAACAGTAAAGGCAAAAAAGTACCTTAAACTAGTCTTAACAACGTAAATAAAGTTCAAAAAATTACAGCTCGCTCGTGTACAAAAACCTTGGTTGTTGACACTGGTGGACAGTGGCAATTACAACAACACGGAATCGCCATATATAGTTCCTACCTCTAAATAAAACCTCCAGACGAAAAGCTAGGAAGCTAGCGGTTGTACATACACGTAATGTCGAATGCGTGCTACTATAAAGGTACCTCTTATTATAATACAGATATAACGAATCTACTGCTGTGGACATTTACACAGCAACTTAACAATAACAACTAATAGATTTGCTACATAATTTTGACTTGTGATTGTGATTGAAGTTGAATTTATAATGTAGTACTGAACGGAACGATTAAAAACCCGATAAACTCATTAGCAAAGTACACACAGGTACCAGCTAATAGTTCATTCGTGACTCCAACTGTCTGCATTTACTGAGCAATATTTACAGTACAGATTTTTACAAGAACTATCTAGTGTAGGAATTTAGGTGGTTGAAGGTATGTGTGTAAATGTAGTGGTGCTAGCCTGGAAAGTGTCTAATTGCTATTTAGTTCCTTCTAATACCTAAAAGGCAAAGCAGTACAGGATTGTATACGGACTAATGCTAGATATAATTAACAATAAGGTCAATAGTAAATACATATCAAATGGCTGTGTGACAATTTTGCTTTGTTTGCCACAACTTGTTTCTCACCAGTGTCCCTTCTGGCTCTAATTAATCTTTCAATTTATAAGCTATTCATTGTACATTACAATCAAATAACATTAATTTAGTATTCATTATTCAGCGCAATAATAATATTACATACACTTTATGCATGAGTCATGTGTCTAATTAACTTTCAGTACTGCAATTCATTCTGAATGTAAATTCTAAATGTAACTAATTAATTAATTAGGCGTCCCACACTATCTGTAATAATCAAAATGATTTCGGAAACGATAGTCCGGCTTTCCCTCATTACTGTACTTACGATTAGTGTAGACATTTGAAATGACTTTGAAAAACGAAATTGCAAAATATTGGCCATAGTTACTTTGTTAGTTAGTAGACGTCAATTATCAATTTTGCATTCTTACAGAATTGTACACTTCCTTTTCTTTGGATGTTCGGGTGGCTCTAAAGCCGCCAGGATGGCTTCATCAAAAACATTCTTTAGGCCTTTCTGTAAGCATAAAAAAATAAAAATATTTATTTGCACAACCTACTTGAACACTAATGTGGTGTGAATATAGTCAATATAGTGTGTATGGCCGTGGTATGGCAAACATAAGTATGTACAGTAAAAGGTTGCTTGTACCTGAGTGAGCGCTGAGCACTCGACATATTTAACAGCCTTGAGCTCTTTAGCCAACTTTTCACCCTGCTCCAGCGTTATTGGTTTTTGCTTATTTTTGGCTAACTTTTCGATGGTTCCTGGTAGATAAAGAAAAAATCGTTATTATTGGTAAGATAACACATTACATTCACACCGACAAGAAAACTTGAAGCAGAAAAGAATTCTTACTATAGGAAAGATATAAAGACTTTGCAATCCCCCAAAGGTCCTACCGACCATTCCTATTTACCCAGTGAAACATCACTTTTCACCATCTCTAACATTCCACCAAAAACAAAGAATTTGTGTGTAGATGTGATTACTACTTAGGTACAAGTGAGGTTAAGTTAAAGGATGAAGGACACAAAATACGTAATATATCAACAACGATTCTTGCATGCAAAACCAATACAATACCTAAATACTATTTATTTATGCATTGCATTTCAACAATAAATGGCATACAGTTAAGTTGACTGCAGTGCATTGTACACAAAAATATTTATAAAGATTTAAATGACTATTATTTATGAGTCTCGGAGATGTAGACGTCTAAATGTCTACCCAAACTCCACTCTCTCGCCGGTTGTACTGTGCACGTTGCTGTTGCAGTTAAAATTAGCATTGACCACTACAAAACCAATTTGAAACGAAGAAAATTATTATCCCACACAAAACGGTATAGTAAGAGTCAGTTAAAACGGCGAACCGAGCACCGCGTATGGTATTCATGGATCATAAAATTTTAACGTCAGAAATTACATTCTGAACTAATCAGTCAGTTGAGCAAGTGGATGCAGAACCCATTCTTACATGGATGTTTGATAGATAAAAGAGGTAGAAAGCAAATAATGGAACGTAGACCAAATAAATATCGTAGAGATAGATATTTTTGTGCACTGCAACTAATAACTAATATGTCATATATAGTGATGTTTACCTGCGTCATCTCGCAAATCGATTTGTGTCCCGACCAGCAAGAACGGCGTCTTTTGGCAGTGGTGAGTGATTTCTGGAACCCACTGGAACAAACAAAAGGTTACAATGTAGATTTTCAATTTCCACCTCTATCAGTTTATTGGTTATTAAGAGTGAGTCGTTTCGTCAAATTATTGTAACAACCACTGCATCACTGCCATTTGTTTACAATCGTAAACTATAATGATTAGATATACAGAAAGACAACCATTCGACTTTCGACTCAATACCTTTTCTTTGACGTTTTCAAATGATGATGGCGAAACAACAGAAAAACAAACTAGAAAAACGTCCGTTTGTGGATAACTTAACGGTCTTAGTCTGTCATAATCTTCCTGACCTGAAATAATCATATTACACAGAAATTAAAGTTGATATCCTTAAAGTCGTAGTACTTAATATGTATTGTCATTATTGCCAATACTTCAACAACACACAAATAAATTGTACCTGCTGTATCAAATAATCCCAAAGTGTACGGTTCCCCTCCGATCATAACAGTGACGGCATAATTATCAAAGACTGTTGGAACATACTCTGACGGAAACTTGTTCGTTGTGTAGGAAATAAGAAGACAAGTTTTTCCTACAGCTCCGTCTCCGACGACCACACACTTAATAGTCTGCATTCTTACTGAAGGCTGAATTTTAAATTCGTACTAGTGGACGATTTGCTCTGAGCAGAAAAAATGAAGATCCTATATCTTCTAGAAGGGTTTAGCTCAGCTGTTAGCGAACTAAAATTCTTACTGCTATATTTTCTATTTTTAACTATTTCTGCAATCTTCGATTGAGCATAGCATTTAAAACTGCTCCAGAATTAAGGATTTGCTTAGAAATTAGTACAAACAATCTAACCAAGAGATATTTTACAAAAAACACTGTAATGTGTGGATTGTAATTTTTGTAATCTCTATAAATGACTAAACACTAAACGAAATTATAACACGAAGAGACCACCACGATGCCTGATGTTCAGCAAACTCGCCAATAATAATGTAATTAATTTCCTCCTTTCCTTTCCTTATTAAATCATATGCACATACAGCATGGATATTTGGAGACTTGCAAAATTAAACCGTCCTTTCACTTTTACATAACAGCAACGCAACCCTGTAAGAAAACAGCACAAAAAAATTCTTAGATCAAAAATTAGAATGATTAGAATAAAAAAAACTGTGACTGGAAATTGTAAAACAAGAACTGACCATTAACGGATAGTGGCTATTTATTACAAAATGCAATAGACACAAGGAGACTTCTAGTTGTGTGCGAGCGAGTGCGATATCTTGGTGTGATGACTGTGATGTATCGATGTATGTGAGTTTGAATCAAAAGGCTGTTCCTAGTTCCTACATCCAAGTTAAAATGACGCAAGTTTGTTTATGTCATAGACCACACCAGAGGCTGCTTCAATAAACTGTAAACACTCGGTTGAAATAACTTTAAATTAACTGATCCTACTTTCATAAATATCGTACCACATCCGTTAGATAGCTGATGTTGTAGTACTGTAGAAGTAGCAGGGGGTTAGGATGCGGCGAAAAGCAATGACTGATGAGATTCGACTTGAAAGACTGAAAACAACTGCCCAATGGCATAAAAACCGTAGTGTCCAGTGGAAGCGGAGAAATCACACAAATTGACAATATATCAAATGAGCTGTGACTGACTGTTGTGTTAATATTGAACATGCACTGAAATAAACTTATTGAGTTGTTGGTATGCCGTATTGTGTGTTACAGTTAAATGGTATAATAAACGTATGTTGCTGCCTGCTGCACTGTATATAGTCTACATCATACATGGAATAGATTATGTACGGCAATTGTGAGCAGCTTATAGAGTCGAGCGAGTCGAGGGTATTATACGCCCTTAGTTGTGAATGGTTGTGTTGTGGTAATGGCGCAGACAGATTTTCATAAACGTGTCCCGTGTCTCTTGCACTCTGCAAGTCATGAGAATGTAGGAGCCAAGTCACAAACACCGCTGGTATCGCAAAAAATACACTTACTTGGAAGTGAGCCCAAGCCCAAGAAAAAAATGTGGAAACAAAGAATTCATAACTCTTCACGGTAAATATTCGTATATTTATGCGTTTGATTTCGTGGTTCATAAAAACTTTTACTTTATTATTGAAGAGATCAGTAAAACAAAAATAGTTTTCGTACATGTGGACATTTATTCAAGCAGGTATGTGCATAATTTCACGACAAGGTTCTGTCTTCTGTGGCACCCTTTGTATTGTAATTTAAGTCAAATAGTTTTGATGCCTTTAACATTCCCAGTTTCATATGCCATAAAAAGCTTATCGTATTTGATTGAAAGAATGCAATTTTGTTGGTGAAAATCCCGGTGATTGCAGAAGTCTATTTATATTTCAATGCAAAATTAGTAACTTGTGTATGTATGGCTATGCTGTATGAATGTATGGAGTTTGACAATTGGACAATTTATGCATATTATTCAGGTGGACAAGAATGCATTGCGAAATTGCAATGCAGACTGCAGACCTTGCATTGCATTGTTTGCACGAGTGGCGAGTGCCATTGCGATTAGCTACTTTATTAGGTCAGCAATTTCAGTAGACGAAGGATAAGACAGGATCCGTAGTAAATTAAATTTTCTGATAGTAATTCTTCTGGTGGCAAAAATTCTCTTTCGCAGTTAATAATAATAATGATAATAATCTTGCCATGCCGAATCCGATATTTTCCATAATAAAACAAGATTCTGAGCCCCAAGCAAGACCAGAATCAGTTATCAAAGTAATCAGAATTTTTCTACATAACAAGACTTAACTACAATAAAGTGAATCGAATAAAAAAATATTATGAGCTGGAGAATCGACGGCCTGGTGTACGCTCCCCAAGAATACAAGTGGTAGAGCAGAGTGGGAAGAGTTACAGACAATTTACAAAATAATTTTTCAATGTGTCAACTCCAAAAAATAAGGTTGTATCACAAAGCTTGAAAAAAATCGTGCCTTATGTTAATTTGTGTAATTTTGTTCCATCACCTTACATAAGGTACTACGTACAATAACTAAAAGTCGATTCAAGAAGCTGAGGTAAAATTATTACCACTAAAAGGTGTAATTTTTTATACACAGCGATACTTGTTTTTACTTGCATGCTGAATAAGTAAAACTACAATTTTTATTTTCGTTTGAATACAGATATACATACATTAAACCACGAAAGGGCAAACACAATTGTTTAACTCAGATTATTTTTTTTTAAATATGCAGATTTTTTAAATTTAAAAAGGATGACCATATATTGCTTTCGTATTTATGTGTATCTAATACAGATCTTGTAATCCATGTCACATGTCACGTTCAATTTTGGTAAAAACGGGAACTTGTCTATAAAATACTTTGAAACTTGTCAAATAATCAATGTCTTAGTGTGTGTACTGTTACAGCAATAAATTACATATCTAGTGAATGTATACACTCTTATGGTAAATGGCTACTGCACAGAAGGATTCTGTAAAATAGATGACTGTAGACTGTGTATATTGTCGGTGGCAGTTATCGGTAAACGATGTCACTTTCATTATTGTTCTGTCGAGTCTGTGTTAACACTGGTCGGGACACAATCTGTATTGTTTCTGTTATAAGTTAAGGTTAAATGGAGTGCAATATGCTTGCAGAGCAGGTCCCTTATAGAATATTTCTTCAACTTCAATTTCCTCTTCATTTTGCGGCAAACAAAGATGATTCGCTGGGCAGGAGCAGTTGTAGAATGTTGAATGATAATCTGTCCTAATGTGTCCACACTTTTCCAAGCTGGAACATCTCTGTAACTGTACAGAAAACCATGTGTCGATTAATTGTGTACCCAGTACCCACGTAGTACCTGATGCTATTTGGTTTGGAGTCCGTATTTCTGCATTTCTTGTACTTAAATTCATACATATGTAAAACGTAAAGTTCCATGTATGTATATTCCCTAGTCACTAGTTAGATTCATGCATCTCAGTTGTGTTTGTTTAAGCTTTCCACGAAATCCGGAATAAATACTTGTAAAAAGTAGTATATGCGAACTTAAGAACATTATTTTGTGAAATATGGATGCAGTAAGTAATCACTGAGAACTGTAGTCAACCCATTCACTAAACGACATCGATGTCCTACACATAATTACATAGAAAATTAATTGTCAGATCAATATGTATGTAATTACCTTGTCACAACGATATGAAATGGTGGTTATGGTGGTTCCGTTTTGTAATTCGTTAACCTCTTTTTCGACAAAGACCCAATGTTTATAAAGCGGAGGACAATAACAGGTAACATTTGTAACTGTTTGCTGGTCTGCTATCGGGTTGGAGGCAGAAACTGCTGAGCTTTTAGTCACCCTGTACAAGGATGGCTTCTTTCCTTTACATTTTACCATGGTTGTGACTTCGTTGCAAAACTGTTCGCAAATTATCAACAACCTACTTAAATATCAATAGTAGGAAATACTTGATTGGCTCAATTTTAAAAAATAATGTTTTAAACACCTTAAGTTGTGAGCGATTATTAATAACCATTGTATTTGGATCTCTCTTGGGACCTCCACTTCCACCGTGGGCCTGGCCATCTCCCTTGCGAGTAGGAGGGGGAGACTTGGAGCCGATAGCATGCTGCTGCTTATTTTCTTGTTTTTGTGTCGCTTTCATACTGCTATTGGGATACTGTGGTCCCTGTGACCAGACCCATGGACACTCACTTCTATCCGGACAGCGACACAATCTCTCCACAATGGGAGGAAAAAAATAACGTTTGTGAATCAAATTACAAGCTGCTTCGCCTTCATGTCGTTGTTTGATCTCTTCTTCAGCGTCCTCCGAGGACTCATGATGAGTGTTTGCAGGGCCTGTAAGTACAGGAGAAAGTGGAGTTGGTGTTGAAGTAAATGTGGGGCATATCGGTATATCACGTTCACTACGAACCTAGGGAAACATTCGATAAGATATCAGATATATAAGCGTACGTGTAAATGAAATAATTTGATAGCTGCAACTTTTTCAATAACATTAATCTAATAAATTTAATAAATGGAAAAGTGTTTACCCCAGCTGGATAGGTGAATATTACATCTTTGTAATTTGGAGGTTTGTTTCCACCTGGATCTACGCAAAGAATGCTGCCGATGAAACTAGCAGTTACGGCTAATGAAAAGATCAACATGGTTTCCCTGTTATCATAACTGCTTACAAATTCTACATGCGAAAATGTTTAACTGTGTTCGCCCGCAAGAGATGCAGTAAAGTCAGGTCAGATATTTTGTCTGTTCTGTCGAGTCTGGATTGAGCTCGGGACACAATCTGTTTCAAGTAATCTATTTTTAGAAATAAACATGTGTACGGCTTAATGCGCTTTTTGTTTGACTTCTTCCGTCCGATATACTTTATGCACATTATTTACACATTGAGTTGCACGATTATTTTGTAGACACACTGAAAGTCACCGTCATTGTATTGTGTGACATAATCTATACGGGACTTTTGGGCTATTCCATGTCGTCCAGATGTTTGACGGTTTAAAGATTCACAGTTGTGGAAATCAATATAATAACAAACTTATTCCCAGTATACACTTACGACCGCACTTACAATTAAATTTTATCATTTCATCGGGAAACATTAAAATAAATGAATATTATTTTTCTGATGCAAAATTATGGTTTAAGATAAATCAAGCGTACATTTCATAAAGCGTAGATATACCCCACTGATTTGAACTAGTAAACGTTTGTATCGTTCGCTTTATCGGTCATCATCCCTTCATAGATAAACACATTGTGCTTCCAAACAAATTTCCAAAGAAAATGCTAAAAATGAATGAATGTGATAGATTTTGCTAAAGCGACAAGAGTTTATTAAAGCTTTCATTTTATGTGTTATTTCGTAAATCTGAGATCGTATGTATATTTGCTTGAGACATTTCACAAATTAGCTTTCTTCTTTTGGTATTTTTCACAGTTTAAATTTTGTTATAATTAATTGTAGTAGTATATATGATGCGCGTTATGTTTATTAATATCATATAGATCATATCATATCATATAGATTTCTTAGTTAGTCAGAATGTAACTATACCATTCATATACAATTTGTAATTAGTATTTCTTATTTTCTTTCGCATTGTACACATATAAGTTATGTCATATATTTATGTAGTAGACTTATGGAGTTCACTTTGAAACACAAATTGTTGGCGTACTTACTTACCTAAAATGTATAGGTACAGTTTTAATGTACACTTTAGTTCTACCAGTAGCTACAATAAATAATATGTGACACACACACACATTACAATTAACAAATGTTTGTATTTGGTTTTAGGACTACCTTTAACAACACATAAATTCCTTAACATAGTTATTTGTAATTTCAATTATAAACGAAGTCGCATACGGTTCACTTTACTTCACAGTTTAATGTCGACCAGCTTCTTGTTGTATTGACCCATTTTTCAAGTCAGTGCGTACAAACCAAGCATCTATTGTGATTTATGTAAATTATTTTAAAGTAGGAATGGATCATTTAGCAATTTTAGTAGTTTTGGTATGCTTACGAATTGCTATTTTAGTTCTGGTACAACACGACAAATTAAATCATCTATGGATTAATATGTATTTCTAATTCAACTACTTTATTATACTTTCACAAAGTAAAAACAACCAGGTTTTGTATACTTGCTTGACTTACATTCTCTCACATAGTAAAATCATAAAAATTAGCAAATTAACAAGTTGATTCTGCACTCACCCCGCAGTACGTCATCCTTACATCTGTACGACAACAATATTCCCACGCTGCATACAGTAATAACTAATTGTATCTGTAGATCGTGAAGATATTGTAATCATTCACTCTTTGCAGAGGTACTTTCACACAACCTTGCATTCGATTCATCATTACTCATTATTTGCGTTGGTATATCGATATCGCATACGTGTAAATGTACTATCGTATTTACTTAAATATATTAAAGACAAATCATAGCAGTACAGCACACAGTAAAGCTTGTGTATATGTATTGCCGTATAATAATCCTTAGCTCCGAATTGTTTGAGAATTTATTTTGGTTTTGCTTTGTCCAATGATAGCATTAGCGATTTTCGAGTATTTTTTCGTTTTGTCCGTGCTTGGAAATCCTTTATAAGATATACGGTTTCTTTATTCGTCTATGCGATTCGTCTCATCATGAGGTTGCTGCAGAGTAGACATGTGAGTTGACAAGGTGTCCAGTTGAGACTTTTGAAGTGATTGAATATAGGACTGGGATAGAATGTCCCCCCCAGCGGTGCGAACTTGGTACAAATATCTGTACTTGGCCTGACTGTAATTAATTAAATTACATTTTATTAAAGATTGTATCGTAAACTGCATATATACAAGCCTCTAATAAATAGTATTATATAAACATAAATACTAACCGTGCCATGGCTCGCTCTTCTCTGGTCAAACGACGTCTGGGAGGCTGATGACGCTTCTTGTAGGGATCTGTCAACAAATCATCTCGAATGAGAGCGTTACAGAGGATAAAATTCTCGATTTTACTTCCTACTAATTTATATTATGTAGAGCATTGGAATTGAATTGAGCATTGACCATACACGAGTACTGCACAAGAAGATACAGTTAACAAAGACCCACTTACAGGTGTGGATGGTGAATCCTTTGGCCGTGAGAGAATATTGAATAAACGCACCGACGATAACCAGAAAGGGCCAAAGACCCAACAGCAGCCAACTGAACCAACAAAATTCAAGCTCGCCTTTCCCCTTCACATGACTCCATACCCAATTCGCCATTTCTTGAAATGATAGAAAAAATAATAAAATATTTAAATACTGTACAAAAATGCAACATTTATATATGTAACATAATATTTGTTTAATTAATAATTTGAATTAATCTCACTCAGCTTCTCCACGAAATAGTCAAAAGAGACTGTAATCCCAGCACCGCCTATTAGGGCTGTTGTTAATATCGTCAGGGAGGGGAAACATACATTGGCAACTGCCCCAAAGAGTCCAGCTCCTGAATAGATACGATTATCCAATCATCAACAATCCAAATCGATAGAATATGTAATAACTAATAAGGACGGCGATACCATCTTTATAGTTTTTTAAAACTCTACGACAACTATTTTGCATGTGCATGTCAGTCATTCAACTGCAACGCAATACATCATTAACATCATAAATTATTCAGCAATAACTCCGCATTATTTTCCCCTATATGGTCAACAAGAAGGTAAAAACGATTTCTTTGTCAGTCATATAATAATAGTCACAGTCACGCCATGCATTACGTTAGGCAAACAAAGCAAAAGATAAAAGCAGAGGGGAAATTTTCTTACTCAATACAGAAAATGCCTGATCCTGATTGCCTTGTACGATGCTCTTGTACTGTTCATCAATACTAAACTTTCGACTGTTAATCTTGCATCCTCGGATGCTCAAAAACACAGTCTAAAAAATACCCATCAAATACTTCCAATTTCATCTCATCATTGTACAGTACATTATGTTCATTTAACTCAAAGTAGACAGGAAAAGGTAGCTCTAATTCTAATATTAGCTACTTAGCACTACTGTGTACGTGTAATGGGTGAAATCTCTTATTTATCTTTCAATCATATATAATGGAGGCAATAAACATCTCGATTAGAAAAGGATTCGCGCAATTTCACTTGTACTGAATCCAATTAACAGACGGCCGCTTTAGAATACATTCATTGTTGTTACCTGTAACTGTTTTTCAAATTTTGCAAGAGTTGAAAATTACGCATTGCACACAAAAATACGAGGCAACCGACTGCGTCAGAATGCATAATAATGGCAACTACTAGTTTTCATTTGGTAAAAAGTGCATTCGACTTTTATTTAAGTACTGACTAAGTATTATTGACTACAATAAATGCAAGAATTGATATAATACAATACATTATTGTATATATACTACTGAAAGCACAGAAAACAGTATCTGACTGGTGAATGATTAGCTAGTTTTTTTGTACCGTTGTTGTACAGCTATTAAATGCATTGGCCATGCTTACAAACAAAGGCTTTCATTGCTGTTTGAAATATTAATGTGTACACTAGCAACGTTTTTCTTTGCACGTAGGTATAACAGATAGGTGAGTGTGTATGTGAGTGCTGACTAATACTTTTGGTGTAGAGGATGGAGCTAGTACAGTAAACACAGTTCAGTTCACAATGTAATGTGAAGACCTAGCTTTTAGTAACCAGCTACCAAATGCTACGTCAAACTTCCAAGGAATTGTATTCTGCTGCAGTGCAGTGACTGACCAGACCTCTGGTTCTCTTTAACTTAAATTACGAGGCTACAGCAGTACAATTCAGTTCAGTTAGTCACTTGATATTAATTATCACACTCATTTATATACTGTAGTGCGCTAGCATAATTTCCGCACCAGCCACAGCCGCTCTGCACTACAATGATGATATGAGCTATCTCTTGTTCTACTCGTTTGACGACTGCATAATCCCATTCCACTAATACTACTGGTACATATTATCACCTGTCTTGCTCGAGAAACTACCTTTTGTTACTTATCATCATAATAAAATAATAAGCCATGTGTACTGCTCGGAGCATGATGCATTTATGTTCGATATAAATACTCAATGACTATAGAGGGTGGCTCTATAGAGACTGGTTTTAGCAAACGCATCATAGAGAACTTATTAGAATAAAAGATCTGGCAGACTCACTCGAGCGGAAAGTAGTGCCAACAATGGACCAGTAAAGTGACTGTACGAGACAGGGCAACAGTTTTACCTTTTGATTAATTTAAATCTGTTCTACCAGATCGACAAGCGATTTCACACACACACAGATTCAATGCATTCAATTAAAGGACGACGGGGTCGGCTTAAGATATTACCATAGAGTGATATGTGGACACACATCTACTAATATGAGATTTCACCTCACCCACTATTCAATTTGTAGAAGAGTCTAAAGTTGTATGTCTACTCCGTTTTTGCACAACTTTGAAAGTTGAACTTTTCGAAATTCTACCTCATCGCATCCAAAAAATTCGGAATACAATGTTGAGAATGCATTCTCTCTGGTTTTCGGTTAATACAATGTATACGTACTGGTTCTGTGTTGTCATATTGTGTACATTATACAGCAATCAGTACTACTTTTTTTAAAGTCAACTATGCCACGATTAATGCAGTCTTTGCACAGTTACGTGCTAGCGCATATATTTCTGTGCATTGGATTCTGTAGGCAAACAACGTGTTTTAATCACTCGCAGGAAAATGGGTTTACTAGCCTGACAAGTCAAAGAGTTTAATGAAACTAAAGAACTGTATCTGCATCACCTGATCTAAACGATCAGGTGTGCATTGACACGAGAAAGTGCTTGTGGGGATGCACAAATGACAAATATGATGTTTGTTGTTGTGGAATTCTGTGTTCCCGGTTTAGTATACAAGAAATGGAAACTCAATAAGTTGCTGATGTAGTTTGTATGTAGTACAAAGGTTTGAACATACTACAAATACATTACGGTACTGCACTGTGAGCATTGGCGATACGACTTTGACTCGAGTTGATCCTGTTACTCATAAAACTCACAGTCAATAGTCACCATGTTATATTGTAATTTATACAAGTGTGTATATGGTTGTTTCGCTGCTAAGGTCGCTTACTGGGCAGTATGTGTATGGAAGGTTGTCACACACGTTTACATGTTTATACAGAAACTAGCCAATGCATTATCACGACTTTTGCAACTACGTATATATATGAAAAAGTTTGTAAAAATAGAAATCAAAAGGTCATCGTAACTACGTACTTTGTTTTCTATCTCATTAGTACATATCTTTCATTAACACAATTTACATGCATATGTCTGCATCGTTCGTAAACAAGCTTTTTAATGATCTTGTTCTTGTATATGAATCTGATCCTTATGATACATTAATAAAATGTAAATTAAATACAGTGGAGATAAACAATTTCATCAGCAAGTCTGGTAGGTAATGGTTGCTAATGCGTGCTAAACCAGTTTAAAAATAATGGAGAAAATTTCGATATCTACATTATCCAAACTGTTTAAGTGTTATCGTAAAGGCTTGTTATACTATTAGCTGTTGTGGGGTAGAATTTGCAGGCACAAATATGTACTATGTACCAAGTACCAAGATACTGCCATATACTTGGTCATACAGAGCAATTGTATTGGTCTTGTTTGCCTAACCACGACTGTAGCATGTAGCATAGGTAATATAAACACCCAATACACGATGCAAGACATGACACTTTTCCGAGGAAGGGAAACTAATGGAAAATTTTACTCTACGAACGCCGATAATTGATAATAAGCAAAGTCAATTGCAAGCAAAGCATCCAAACGCCTTTGGTAATCGATAGAGCCTTAAAAGTACGACATAATAATATTACATCAGTAGTAAGATATGATATGAAAATATTATTTATAGGAAACCGAATCAATTCTTGTCTGAATAAAGATT
>JABASC010000391.1:0-42632 GCA_019776185.1 Plutomurus gul
TAAAAGCTAGATAAGTTAGTTGAAAGAAAGTTTCAAAGGCTCAATGAAATGATGCCACTATTTGTATATAAAACACTTCACACGCAACCGAATAATGTAAGCATATATGTGTAATACAATTTCACATGCCTTTCTTATAATTTGCAAGCACACATTGCTCTAGATATTAGATATACGAATTTCAGTTCAAAGACTCAGTTTTATTATATTATTATTTTCGTGATCGGAATTGCTATGGATTAAAGTTCCGTGCACAGAATTTCTGAATGTGACTTTCATTACTACAAAACTACATTATTAGGTATTGTGGGTATTTTGATTTTACGTGTGCTACTTTGGTTGGAACAATTTTCAAAATTTTTGATTATTGTGCCTTTGTGTAATTTATGCGCAGAGGTGAAACATCTGACATGATTTTCTAGATTTATGTTATCGCGATAGTCTTTTTATTTTAGGGGAGAAAAAATCATAAATTATGTATCCAAATAGGAAGTTTTATAAATCGATGGAGATTTACGTGTGACATCTCATAAATTGTAAGTAAGGGTCGGAATTGTCGCACTAAATCTATCACCGAGAATTAAACGAGATTTCGTTGAAGGGGAGACACGTTGAACAAAAGTTGGATAGATGGTATGCGGATGTGGGGACGGGTAAACAAGTGAACCTTCAAGTACTATGCAAAATAGAAAGAGTTCCTTTAGACCGGATGGCGATTTACCAGCTTTTGGCAATCTGTCAATCTTGTAAACATGTGAGTTGGATTTTTTTTTTACAAAGGATTATCATAGCTTCGGTCGTTTGTAAATATGGGTGAAAATATTTTCGTTTTGAAATTGGATATTCGAGTCACTGCATATTTAATGTTAAAAAGCGAATCGTATTGAGCATGAATTAATATTCACCTGTTTCCTATACAGAATTTTCTTGGGAGAATATTTATTTTAAATGTAAGGCGTTAAATAATGCAACAAATATATAAGTTTTGTCAACTCATCCAAATTGTAATAAATAATATTTTTTTTAAACAATTTTGCTTCGTATTAAAATTTCTCATTGTGATATAAATCATCTATCATCTAATTAGTGAATGTTAAGTATTACCTATAATTTATTATTGGAGCAATGTTTAGAACTGGAGGTTTTCAACTCAGGTGAGAGTCGAAATTACCTGAAATTCTTTAATTATTATTAGTGCACTAGTTTTTACGATCAAATGTTAATTGACATAACATCTAAATAATATAACTTGTTTGCTTATGAAGAAATTGACGGCTTATTGCTCTTTTGCTTTTTTGACAATTTCAGTCTAAAACTACAATTTTTCATGAATTTATTCCTTTAGAAAACTAATTATGCATAATTACTAAATACCTGCACAATCTGCGTGTTATTATATAAATGGATAAATAAATCGAAGCCATCATTTTCATTTACTGAAACTTAATTCTAAAACATTTAATTATTGAATATTACATTTTTGAAATTATTTATACTGGAATTCAGAAAACCAAGCAAAACCAAAAAAGCGCCAAACAATAAAGCCGAAATTGCCTCTACTTTTTTTAGTGAAGCCTGATGAAAAATAATTCTCCGCACCTTCCTGAATCAGCTCCACCATTTGATTGCATACTTTATTCAACTGCAAGTGCAAGCCTATTTTCACTCTCCATTTCGCCCATGCATTTTAATTCTTGTCGAGTATTTCTGGAGTTCAACGAATTTCCCCTGTTCGGTCATGCCGGAAGAATGTCTTGTTCCTTGAAATAAATTACCGTCATTTGTCTTCACCACTCATAAAAGCTACGAAGATATTGTAGGCTACAAAGTGCACGCTATCTCACCCACCACCCATAACACTCGGTTATATTTATAACACTGCAAATGCCACTATACTACTGATCCGGGTTCATTAATTTCAAACAGGGAACAAAAAATCATAGTTTTTTTCTAATTTAGTTCCACAAAATTTAGCTTGTTCCCATAAAACCTTTGCCGTATAATAAATATGTAAGTTAAGTAAATGTTAATAAACCCCTTTTATTAAATTGTGTAAAAACGCTTTTTGTTCAAAAGATAATGCCTTTTCCGAAGCTAACGAAAACAAACTTATCATTTGCAGGCATAATCATAATGTAAACTTCATATGCTATGCTGATGGAGTTTGTGTATAGAATCTGTTCCTTTGTAGTTTGTATTCATGTCTGCTGTTACTGTTGCATAGCGTGGGTCTTATTACAAACAAAGTTAAGCACACTAACTACGAACTAGTAATAAAAGGATTTTTGCGTGGCCACATACCTTTACTGTTATTATCTGATAGGAATATTTCTATTTTCTGCATGTGAATCACACAGGGCGATCGCACACCGATGATGAACTCCGCCTGTGTCAGAATGAAAGGCAAAAAGCCAGTCATCTTTTTCTGGATGAATGGTGGGCATGGCCAAACACAGAAAGCTATAAAAGAATGACACATCGCAAAAGTGCGATCGTAAAAGAAGGGAATTTGTTTATAAAACAGTTCGCTGTTGAATAATCTTTTGATGGCGTGTAGGAAATGTCAAGATTTCTGGAAAAGTTCATCAAATCGCTGCTCTGTTGTTCATGTGTCTGCTCAGTCTGAACAAATTAGATCGAGTTCATGGGACGCGCTTCCATTTATTTCCGCATTTGCCACCTTACTACTATTTAATGCAAATCTGACTTGCACATCACAATCGTTTCGCCATTCGTCCACTGCTGACGACAAGAATTCGGGGAAAATAAAACATCTTAAAAATTAAGACGTTTTTTTAAATTTATTAAATTCAACACCACACTTTTTAAATTGTATAATTTATTTATACAATTTTTACAATAAAAGTAGATCAAATATTTGATTAAAAGTTTAGATTGATTAGTGAAAGTCGTCACAAGTTAATTAGGAGAAAGCCCGTAGTGTATTCGTGTGTACTAGGAAGAGACACGGTTTGGGAAAGCATCAATCAAAACTTGACCATTATATAATAAAAGCCTATGTGTGCGGCGTACCTGTGATAACCAGAAGTGAAAGTAGAACAAAGCGAAGACGGGACGGGACACACGAGTTTTCTTCCTGATTTTGTTCCCTGTACGCTGTTTCCATATACCTTGTGCAATGTACCAAGTCAATCTGCACTCTGTACTACAGAGGGAAAGCCTATAGAGTTTTTCTCCTATATAAGTATATTCCTGCTTGTTATTTATAAATGACACGTGCCACCAACTGTACCATGAGTCGTGGGACTGAACTGGATTATAATGGACAGAGAGTCACTTTTGTAGTTTCTTTTTAGGAGCAGCGTTGTAGCACAGCGAGCTGTTAAAAGCCTATGGCGTGCATATGAATTGTTGCCCCCGTGTTCTCAGTGTACGCGTAGTACTACATAGTACGTACACGTTTTACTTTGTGGCTCAACACTGCTATTACACAGAATTAGGACAAAGATAAGTATTTTCACTTTCTATGGATTCATTTTCATATAAAGACTCGCTCCCTTAAATCTTGGTGGCCAGTGTGTGACCCGATTTTCCTACGGAGCAACGAAAAACGGATATTTAATTTTAAAAAGAAAGGAAATTAAATAAAATCTAATTATTTATAATTAAAAAGTGAAAGCAAGAGTGAATTACAAGTGAAAGGGATTTTTGGGGGAATAAAATGGAGACCAAGGTTAATATGGTCCATCCATGTACAGGTAGTACAGCATTACATTGATTATGGGAATTCTGTGCACGTGTAACTCAATGAATTTTTCTAGGGCAATGCTGTATCACCGTGGAAGCTCCCCCGTCAACAGCTCTGTCCGATGAAATCTCCTCCCAGAATGTATTCCTGGCGGAAGGAAGGAAGGCGAAAGGTATTAACTTACATTCTTAAAATTTTTACGTCGTCACTGAGGAAATTATTAAAATTATAACCTTTTCCGCAGGTGCGACCCTGGAAGAATTGCTGCGTCCATTGCAGAAAACGCGACACGTGTTCATCAAAGAGTATGCAAAAACGTTACAATGTAAAATCCCCTTTGTCTCTGTTTATAAACTTAAACATACAATTATTTTATATTCTACACGTACTTTGAACTTTGTTCCTTAAATGTTTCATAAGGATTTAACATAGGAATTATTTAATGTAATTGATTTCAGTTTCGTGCAAGGCTACGAATAAATTTCAAATTTTCAACAGTAGCGGTGATTGCATTTACTTTGTGGTGGAGAGCACGAGTATTTTCACTCGTTTGTTCTGTCGCGGTGTCTGTCCCTTTAATTTGAAAGTGTTGTCGCTGCGAGGCGATGAAGTGATGCGAATACAAGGACAGCCGGGATGTTGCGCCGTAAATCTTGAATATATATGAATAATTATCTCGTGCTTTCGCCAATTTTCACCGGAACCACACTCTTTGCTATGAAATGTAATTTATTTTTCTCTCTCTCTGTGTGTGTGTAGTCTGTGATTGTACGAGATCATAAGAAACAGCCCTACGGAGTCATTCGTCAGCGCAATGAGTTGTGCACTCCCATTTACTCGCTGAGTAATTATGATGACTTTGAGATTTTAACGCTGGAGGGCCCCGAAGGAGCCAATTGCTGTTGCTCCTGGGCCAATTGCGGAAATGTAGACTTTGACATTAAGCTCACAGACGGTGTCACATCCATAGGCAGAATCAGCAAGGAATGGGACATGGTCATGGAGGATTTATGTGGAGCAAGATTCCCAATGAAAACAGATGTCAGAATTAAAGCTCTTCTGCTCGGCGCTGTCTTTCTCCTCGTAAGCACAAACAATGAACAACTAATATTTATTTTACTAAATGCAAAAATTTAAATTTTCCTCAGGGTTTCGGGGGTGATTATCACAGTGTGATTAATGTGATATGTGATTAATGTTATAAGGGATAGGGACAATCACAAATCACAATATTTAATCCCACTGTGATGGGATTTATGATTAAAAAGATGTGATTTACTTCTCTAATTACCTGTATAAAGAGTTTATAGGATTTTGTAATTTATTTTATAAAGTTTATATTCCGCGTTTTTCTATATGTAAAATAACAATTATTTTTATATCTGTTATTTTATAGAATTTCAATTTTTACGACGCTCGAGAAGGAAGTTGTTGCTTGAATCGTTGCTGTTTCACAATTTTCGTCCTGGTAGCCTTTGTTGGATTCTTGTTACTGATTGCTAGATGATCAACTGAAAGAACAAAGCAACTCATATCGTCCACAAAAATCAAATATCAGAATTTTCAATCAGAAGATTATTATAATGTTATAATTCTACCACCCACACGAGGAAAAGAGAGTTGTCTGCCTTGTCACTCGTCATTCGCTCTCCTCTTCCTCGTATCACTGTTCAGTTGCACACGATGCGGCAGGAAACGATTCGCACTTTCTTTCGCACAGACAGAGCAAAAGTCAAGAACCTCTTTGCACACAATCCTCCGTGCTTCTTATCATCGGGATAATTTGAACTAGTTCGTTTCTGCCGCCTTCTCGTTCCGCCTTCACAAGAGAAAGCTAGAAAGCACAACATTTATACTACACACATCAAGATTGAAGAATAATGCAAGAAGCGACAAAATAATTCCATTAATTTTCCATACACAACAATAAGAACAGAAAAAGAGACGCAGAGAGTCCATTGATCATGTTTGTGCATGCGATGAATGAAACGAGAGAATCATAATCATAAAATAATAATACATATTATTCATAAATAAATGACTCTTTGTGGGTTGTGATTTTGTTTGTGTAATACTTTCATCTCTGTGTAGAAGAAAAGTATTACGTCAACAGCCACGTCAAATAAAGCATCAAATTGAGTGAACAGTTAAATAGTATGCTTGTACATAGTAGTATTAATATTATTAGCCAGGTGAAAGAATCATATATAATATACAGGCATAGAGAAAGGAAGAGAGAAAACAGCAGTGGGAAAGTCTTAAATCACTTGATTGCGTGCTTTCACCTAAAGAAGGAAGCGAATTGGAGAAAACTCAGTTAGTATTTAGTACGAAGCAGACTCTCCACTGCTAAGGGTTGCTTTCTCTGTATCGGCGGCTGCTTTCTCTTCTTTGTTGTTCTCTGTTTGCCACTAGTCTACTACGTGAATAACTACGTGTACGGGTATGCTTAAAGAATTCAAGTTGGAAAATTTCCTCCTCCTTCTGTCTCCAGTCATCATAAAATTATTCAAAGAACAAGTGAAAGTTAGCCACAGTCCAACAATAACAAATTACAGCATAGGAGAAAGTGTTGACGAAATAATACGGTGATGTTTGCTGCTAGCAGATAAAAAGAAGAAGAGAATTTCGTGGATTTCACTGTGGCAAAGGAATCGGCTGACAGACACAGAATTTCTGTTGGGAAAAGAAAGCGGATGGATTACGAGTACTACTACAACGACCAAGAAACCGTCCTTTCGGCTCAAGAGCAGGTAAACTTCCCACTTTTGCGCTAGTTGCGGACTAGTGAAATTTTTGCTGCAGTGTGTGTGAATGTGAGACACAGACAAGCTACTCGCCGCCGCAGCAGCAGCAGCAGCCGCCGGTTGACCTAATTTATCATTCAAAAAATAAAACACTGCTGCTCAACCAATAATTATTAGATTTTTAAACGTGTAATTATCTCATGTAATTTGTGTGACTGTGTTCTGTGTGGCAAGGTTAAACAATTTTTAATTTCTGTTCCCCTTTCACTACTAACCTTGTATTTATATTAAATACGAACAGGAAAAAATCCGAGTATTGACCGGAGTTGCCGGAGGACTGATTGTTACCGCATGGGTTTTCCTTGGAGCTTTAACCATCATATGCTGCTGCATGAGCATAGTGGCCTGCATCAGCTACAGACGCATTAGAAGCATTAAAAGTAAGTATTTAATTATTTACAATTTAATAAAATATTTTATAATTATGTAATTCTTGTTGTGAATATTATTCTTATTAGGAAAAACTGCGGATACAGAGCAAGGAAAAACGGCCAAGCAATTTTGAAAAGAAATGCCTCCGGAAATTGTATAGAGAATTTTATATAATTTATAATATGTAACTACTAACTATATTTTTATTTATTTGAATGTTGTATTAAATATTACTACTAGATAAATTCTTTCTACGATTATTTAATTTTCCTTTGGCTCCTCCTTTCTTTCTATTTTTAAATGTAAATTCTCTGTAATCTGTTCAAAGGAAACGAGGAATGGGAATTTCAGCACAACACTGCACTTATACAAATTACAATCTCTATTCATTCACAATTTGCCTTCTTATATTTACAAATAGAGAAAGTAATCACAGGAATTAATCTGGTAGTAGTAGTTGTTACATTGTGCAGCTGAACGCAGCAACAGAGTTTTTTCATGCGACATTCATGACGTCATCCTCAATGAAGTATTCATGTCTAGACTTTATGTTTTCCATTCCTCCTTCTTCCGTTTATAGTAAAGTTCAACAGAGACATGTCCAACACGGTTCAACACATTCATTATTAGTACCAGGGTTTCGGCTGTGATTATCACAGTGGGTTTAATTACTGTGATCAAATATCTTTAAACTTTTAACCTTTGGCTAATGTGATCTACATGTTTATGGGATAGGGAATACCAATTAATCCCATCATAGTATTTAATCCCACTGTGATGGGGTTTTAGCTGAAAAATTTGGAATTACGAAACCCTGGTTGTTAAATTAAATATTACGTTGACATTTCGATCATTTCTTTAAAAACTGATAGTTATACCTCAACAACTGAACCTTTACAACATTACAACCTATATACTATTTCTATTGTTGTTCACGTGTCGCAGGATGCTCTGTTTTTCCTGGCCCGGCAAAAAGAATGCGCTATGGTGTACATATCCTTCCACACATAAATACATGTGTTAGAGTGGTCGTAGTGGCCTTTTTTCACCATGTTGCGTCTATTGATTAGAGAATATTTATGAGCCTGAATGAATATTATACATTCTGAACAAGAAATTGGAATTTGTTGTGATAAAATATTTTCGACCTTCCATTTATTGATCACTGTTGGAGTTTACTGCCGGTTCATGTTATTCATAAATGAATCATAATACCTGCTCACTTCAGTGTAGCTAATTTGATAGTGAAAAACAAAATGTACTTCCACCAATGTTTCGCGTCCTTTTTATCAACTGGTAAAATACACAGCCGATTTTAGGTGGTAAAAAGGTAAAAAATGTGATTTTACATAACAACAGTAAATGAGGAACAGAAATTTAATATTATTCATTGCACACAGTACTTTTATATTAAAATAAGCTGCGATTTGTATTCGTGAACCAATTTATGCTGTGCATTGGCATTCTTCTAATTTACGCCTCCAAACACAGAAATTCAGATCTCTTTAACTATTCGGTACTTTCATTTTTTACCATTTTTACCAGGTGGCTGGGGGTGGTAAATTCGAAACACTGCCGCATACTACATGGGAACTGATTGTTACTGAGTAACAGAGACGAAATTCTGTTTTCCGTCTATGACTGAAAAACAGATTTAATATTATGAATGAATGCTTTCTGAGCACATCTTGCCAATAATAACCGTATACCACAGCAAACATCATCAGAACGGAAATAATAAGGATTTCATGAGAAAAACGCCGAATATAAACTTGAGGAAATAAATTACAAATTCTACAGACTTTACTCAGATATATAACAGTCGAGGTATCCATCATACACACATACATGCGAACGAAAATTAGTGTTCATAAATTGTGAGAAACATCTCTTTAATTATAGTTTTTTTACCATTTTTACCAGGTGGGTGTTAAAAATGGGTGGTAAACACGAAACACTGACTTGCACCAAATAATTCTCCGAATATTAGAACCAAGGACATTTTAAACAAACCTATTCATATTAATACAGTTTAACCTTTGCATATATAATAAAAATAATCGTCCTGGCTCTGCTCTTTCTTTCTTTATTAATAAATACAATGACGCATTAACACCGTCTTCATTTGACATTTAGACCGATGGCTGTGAACTGAGCCGAGAACCGTACAATTATTCCTCATAATCCCCATAGTTAGCTAATTATAATTGCTTTTTATCAAAATTTAACCACCTAAACACGTGTTCCTAACTAATTGTAAGCAAGAATCCCCCTTAACTACGTAAGCGTGCATAATGGCAGTTAATATTTCCTAAATAATTACCGGAGCATACATACCTAATACATATCATTTGTAAGATTCGCTAGAGAAATTCCATACTGTCTGAGATTGAGAGAGAGAGAATGAAGGCTCGTTCCCAATTCCACTGCATTTAGGCGTCACACAGTGCACACAATGCTGACACATAGTGAGCAGCGGGTGATATTGCGGTTTTAGGGCTACGCGGTGCTAAAAGGCCTTTTAAAACGTGAAAAGGCCGTTTGCCCTACCTAAACACTACATCATTGATTAGATTATTATCTTATTTCGCATTGAGACTACAGCACTGGACTGGACTGCCTGCAGCACTAAAACATTAGCCATATATGGAGCATTATTATTCACTGCAACCTTTTAAATATTATTGTATGGAATGCAGTGTAGGTAGAGTACACAGTGCACCGCTCGGCTATAAATATAACAGCATTCCGAAGAAGAAAGAGGAACAACCATGTGCATTGGATTGTTTTAACGTTGTGTTCTTGTATTTGTGTGAGGGGAGTGTAAAATCAGCTCCTATGAGATTTACCACCACACAAAACACAATTCTCTCTCTGTGAATTATTCAGAGACATAATCTTTCTGGTGTTGGTCTGCAGACGTTGAGTTGAAGAAAGAAAGAGAGAGAGAGAGAGAGAAAATAAGTGGATCCATGGCCACAACGAAAAGTGTGGAATGTAGAACTGGAATAGCTGCAGAGGTATTTTCGGTGCTCCCTACATTTAGTTGGCTCAATATCGCTTTCAAGGTAAGACGGAGAAGAACGCTATGTACAATACTGGTATGTACATTGCAATGGAAATAAATACAATGTACTGTTACTTGGTTGTCGTTTTGGTCGTCGTTGTCGTCCTTCTTGTGCACATTTCTGAACTGCTTTGTCTTATTTCCCTAGTCACCCTTTCGCCCGAATTGCAGAAGGATTTAATTCTCCCTGTGCTCATTCAACCATCGACCTTTCTTTTTACGTGCGGGGATATTGACGTCAACAGACCCTTTTAATACGAATAAGTATTATAGTGAATAATATTTTTAGAGTTTAATTTTTTTTTAGAAATGGATAGGGAAAGATTTTATTTAAATGTTTCTTGATGTAATTACATTAAATTGTCTCACGTACTACACCATTGCTCAAGTAAATATGGTGGCTTCGAAAAACAATTGTGTTGTCCCAATTAACGGTAAGAATATTTACAAGAAAATATTTATTTTTTAGGAAAGGTAATTTATTAATTGTTGGGTTGTAATTAATTTTCAGACAACCAATTGTTTTTCTCAAGGAGAAAGGAAATTGAAGATGACTTTCCCAGAAAAGCTTCCATAAGGAGTAATTTCTCTGACGGTAAGTTCAACGTGTAAATTAATTTTTTCGGGTGAATAATTTTGGAATTCTTTGTTCTTTGTTTGCAGGCAGCTACGCAGCGGATGTAGAGGCTCTCAGAAGCACAAATATAATATTTATTAAAGAAATGAATCAGACACCAAAGTCGAAAGGGAAACGTGGCTCTATTCACAGTAAAGCGTCCGGAATTTGTAATACAATGGGTTAGACTTTCTCTCAGCTTTCTTTATACGAATTAAATGGTGCGTGCAATTTTTGCATTGTTTTTGATAATTAAATGCCATTGTATTTGACAGAGTCTGTGCACGAACCTACAAAGTACCAAATTTTGAACAGTTGCGGGGAGCAAATATTTAAAGCTGTTGAAACGACGGAAAATATGACAAAAGTCAAATTTCAAGAAGGTCAGCAATTTACCTTCAGTGTGATTGACAACGATGACAGTGAGACTTTTACTATTAATGGGCAACCAGGACTGAGGGGAATCGGAGCAGTAAATCCATAATTATTTTTATATTCTAAACAGTACACATAATTTTATGTTGGAAGTAAAATTTATTGTAGAAATTATTACCTAAACTACATAAATAGAAAAGTGCAAACATCGTAAGAATTGCACATCTGATTTACATCTACACTTAATTTTATATTACAAACTCATCGTTTATTATAACAACGCTGCTTGGCGTTCAAAAAAGGAAAAAACAATTCTTTATAAATTGCTAATATTTCCAACCTGAATCGAATTTAAATACTGAAACTAATTGTTATCAATTCTTTTCATTTTAATACAGAAAAATTCAAGTTAGTTTTTAAAAAATTATTAATAATTAGTATTTTTTCAGTTAATTATTTGGTCTTTAAATATAATGAGTAGAAATTTTTTGAAAGTCTTGATGTTTTCACTATTCACTCTGAAAGAAAGTTTTATTTTAAAAATGAGAATTTACCTTTCACTTATTTTCCCTTTTTAGCGTGTGACAGTGAAGCGGGACAACACAGTCGTGGGCAACATTGTGCAGACGAACACATTGACTGCCTGCTGTAAACTACCCCCCACCTACTCCATAGAGGGGTTTGACGGGAAGACAATTCAGACGGTGAAGCGGCAGCGGAGCAAGAAATTCTGCAGTTTCTTCACCACCGACGACTTTAACATTTACTGTGCCCAGACCCCCACCCCCAAAGACAAGAACCAATGCATTGGAAAGATTAGCCGCCAGAAACAAGCCATTTCCCTCGAAGAGTACAGCCAATCGGACACTTACGCCCTCAGCTTTCACACGGACCTGGATGGGAAATCAAAAGCATTATTAATTGCTGCGGTTATCATGCTGGTGAGTACGGATATTTGGTAGCTTACATAAATTACAATTATAAATATTTAATTATGTGTGATGCATTACTCCTGCCAGCTTGTAAAATATTAACCAACAACAATATAAAAAATATATCCTCTCTGTGAATTCGTACATTTGATATTTATACTGTTATTACATACAATACATAAATATATAACAGTGTGCGTCTGTGTTTATTGTGTGTAAATAATTAATATTCACTTTTATTGTTGTCCTTGTCTGTATTACTAGTTGTAGAGCTTAAAAAAGAGAAATGGGTATGCCACCCATCTGGAGTCTAATTAATAAATGTACTTTATTAAGTACGTTACGTAATATTTGTTGTAGTGTTCACGCATGCACCACACTGACTGAATTTTCGAATTACCCTTTATTATTATTATTATTAATTATTATTATTAGCAGTAGAGAAGCTCATTTCACAAAATTAGGTGGTTGTGCGGGAAATGGGACATGCATCGCATTATTTAGCCCCCTGTATGTACATATATAGTGGAGCACGTTATTAGATTGCTTTTTCTGAGATTACCTACAGAGGAAATTTTTGTTCATTCCAGGATATCGACTATTACGATGATATTGAGAGAAATGGATCTTTCCTCAAGAGAATTTCAATCGTCTTAGTCGCTGTGCTCATTTTCATTCTTGCCTTGCTTCTTGTTGTTGATTCCATGACAGATTTTGTACAAGAAAGAAAAGGATTTTTCCCCGGGAAAATTGCAATATCGTGATTTTAACAACTGTGTTACATTTTTATCTGTCATCTCATTGTTGTCGTTTATTTGGAAATTATTCAAAACGATTACTTACATATTAATATAACTGATTACGTCTGTGTTATGATAATATATCAGCATATAAATATATATTTAATATATATCTTGTAAAAAAATAACTACATATATAAATATTCAAAGTACAAAATTCTCTCCAATCTTCTGCTACTTAAACTACTACATCATAGAATACTCAACGATTTACTTCCTTAGTGAAGAATCTCTCCTACTTTCTTCTATAAATAGAAATAATGTTCAATGAATGAAAGTACCTCCTACTTCTACTCTGTGTTGTAATAATAAATTCATTGTGTTAGTAAACATATTTTGTAAAAGACAAGCTCAGAAGTCGCTTCAAGTATAAATATTGATTTTTTTTCTCGGTTCAATATTTTTTCTATATGTAAATGCTCTCAGAGGTCCTCCCTCCGTTGTAACGGAAACTGCTGATTTATGACAATAATAATAGGTAGTGAGTAAATGGCTAATGGATCGTGTTAACCAACAGTGAGAGAGCTCTGCTTGCTTGACTGCAGATACCCGTTTCCCTTGCATGTAACAGGGTTTCCGGTGTGATTCTCACAGTGGGATTAATTACTGTGATTAAATCACAGAGACGCACGGGATTCATGTGATTTATGTGATATTTATAAGGGATAGGGACTCAATTAATCCCATCACATTTAATCACAGTATTTAATCCCACTGTGAAAAAATGTGATTAACGAAACCCTGGTATATAATATTATGAACAGATCGTTTCATCTGACTTCTACACAATTCCTCCATGTAAAATAACGTGCCCTTATAGGTATATAAATATATAGAGAAAGTAAGTAGTGAGTGAGTTCATGGAAATGTAGAGCTGATTGTGCCTAATGCTTACTCATGCACGACAAATTCGTATTGCTCCCCATTCTCATTCGTCCAGCACCTAAAACAGAAAAGTGACAAAACGGAATTGTCCTGGAAATGCAGAGGCTGATAGTGAAAACGCGAAATACTCTTCTCTCTCTCTCTCGCTCGCTCCGTAGCAGGAAATATGCAACTTGACATGTCATGTACATGTCGGCGTGTCTCCACTCTCGACAGTCACTTTTTTCCTCCTGTTTTATAAACATATGCTTTTTACTGACATGACAGTTGAATCCCCTTCTAGAACTCTCGAACACACACGAGAACAGTACATCACACTGCAAACACAGAATACACAGAGAAAGAGAGACAGTAAAATGCTGGTGGAGATATCCCACAAAGGACAATATTTCCATAAATTCTGCAAAACTCATTTCCATATTCTATGTGAGATATTCGTTGCATCTGCATTAGAGCGCTGCACTTTCACTGCTTTGCAGTATTAAATGTGTGCACACAAAATTTGATGCGTACCTCGAAGTTTTCTAGTCACAATTATTATCAGGGTTTCACATTTTTTTCGGCTAAAATCCCATAACAGTGGGATTAAATACTGTGATTAACTGGTAGTCCCTATCCCTTATAACAAACAGATCACGCTAATCTCACATTTAAAAACATTTGATCCCAGTAATTAATCCCACTGGGATAATCACGCTTTTGATGAAAAACTAGCTTCCACAACCTGGTAAAAATCAGTGGTTAGAAGTGGTTAAAACCGGAAAATTCGGTATTTTCACCATCAATTGCCGCTTAAGTGTAATTTTAAGACAAACCCTGTGCAGATTTCTATACAACGTGTTATTATTAGTCCCTCAGCTCTACTGCCGGCTCCCTGAAATCTAATAACGTGACAGCGGCTGCACAAGGAATAAACGCTAATGGCCGCAATTACCGAGAACGGGCTTCTTTGTTAAGGCATATGCACCAAATGTGTCTATACAACTAAAGCAAGTACAATACAATACAATACTTATAAACACTCTTTATATGTAAATGAAAACTGTCAGCTTCACTTCATCGTCGGGCCATGTCTCTCTCTGTGTGTGTGCCGCTCTTTGTGTATTTGTATAGCAAATAGTGTGCACTGCACCGAGTAGTCATACTTATCAAAAGTTCAATAAACTTTCCTATAAATCTAGACATTCCCCAATATAGATGCTCGGTATGTATTATAGGTGTGTAAATAGTAGTTGCAGGGCATTTCACCGCGATCCTTAAGTATTGCCATATAGAACTTTCTCTGCGCCTTTCACCTTTTAGGTACCTGTGACTGTGAGTGACTGTTTTCTAAACGTGTACTACTCTCCACGAAGCAAACTTCAGAGGATCAAGTACTACCATAACCACAAAGCAAACTTTCTACTTACTTTCTACTTTAAGTGGTGTGCTGACTTGGCCCTACATAATATCTGAAACATTCTATGCTCTGATACACTTACTCTCTTTTAGTCACCATTACTTCGTTGAGAAAGTTGAGATAATTCTCCTTTGAAACAGTTTGGAGAATGTACATAATATGAATGATAATATTAACAGTGCCAAATGAGTGGTTTCTGTGTCTGAGGAGCGATAAGATTGTTCGTGTAATTGTAGGCTACAGCAGAGCAACTTTCAGGGGTCGTGATTTCTGATTAGCCAGTGACTTACGTTCTTTAGATTTGTGCACATTTAAAGAGCCGGAAGCTGTGCAAAAACAGGGTTCCAGCTAAAATAACGTCAGAGTGGGATTAAATGCTGTGATTTGTGATTAATTGGAACTCCCTATCCCTTTAAACATTTGAGCACAGTAATTAATCCCACTGTGATAATCACACCCGAAACCCTGGTTGCAATTCACTTAATCACGTCTCTACAGAAGTAAAACTAATAGAATTTATTTTGAATTTTCTACTGCGACTGAAATGTTTAAGATAAAAGGATTATTTCCATTTGCTGCTGTGGCTGAATGCAGAAATGGGAATAGCGTGGACATATTGTCATATTAGTGTGTAATCGAATAAGCTCTGAAAGAGTTCTGCTGCTCTGCTGGATAATCCTGTTTAAACATGAAAATAACATTTTTGTAGTGAATTTTTGTACAATTTTCATAACATTTGACTCTCCCAATGGAAATACTTTCTCTGAACATACAAATATTATTTTTGCAATAAAAATTGTAATTTCTTTCTGTTTTCCTTTTATCTCGTCCCGCCAATCACAGGGCTTCAGTTTGCATAATATTCATATTCGGGTTCGCACGTGTTCAGCGGTGAAAGCTGGCGCCGTTCTTTATGGCAACAATTACTGAGCCAACGGGGAAATATCCCAGAATCTAAATATGGTATTTATATACGTGCAGTATTGGTTCTCTGGCTGATAAATACGGTGAGCATCGATCTCACTTTATCCGCATGGCACAACCCAGCCTAGAGTACGTACTTGCACGGACAGCTCACAAAGAACAGAGCCCGGTATTCCCCGAAGCATATTGACAACACTTCGTTCCACAAGGACATTGTGCGAGCACAAGAGGATCTTTCATTCATCCTCTTCTCAGTCTCTCTTCCGTTCTACTTAAATAAAGCAACCCTCAGCAGTTATCCAACTTTCCCCATATATTAACATTTACTATGTAACCAAAACCCCGACCCATGGGTTATGGTTTTTTTGTATTATACACTTGTGTACTATATAAACCCAATGGGTCTGGTTTTTAGTCCAAAACCCACTGGTCGGCTACCCTGCCCTCTATTTAGTCTTTACAAGCTGAAAACAACCACAGTCACTTACAATGCAAGTCCAAGTCAATCTGAATAGGTGTGAATAAAGCCCTTTGTTCTCTAATGTCGGAATTCTCTCTGTTTCGTCTGTCAGCATTCCCCAGCAGCAGAGCACACACAAAGAGACATTATTAGAACACAGAACCGCTCTCTCGCACTCTCTAAGTAGTAACACACATAATGAATCCAACCACGGAACAAACACAATACAAGGCACAGAGAATTGCTAGAGAAAGTAAATGAAAGCACCTCAAGGAGAAAATTGTCTATCTCGACCTACACTCTATTTATATATCTACCTAGAGATCCTTTAGGCATCTCTCCCTCTCACTCTGTCAATAATATTCCCACACAGTACACAGCACAGCACTTCAATTCAAGTCTGCAACGAAGACAGCAGCCACGGGATATTTACGGGAGGGGTGAGCATATTTATCAGCTTAAAAATATAACGTTGTGTGTAACAACTCCAACTGCGATCTAAAATTGTATTTTGGTGGTGGCGGTGGAAAGTGCACTATTTCGTACACTGAGAAATGCATTACCCGCATCCGTCGGTGTATGCTGTGGTGATGGTGGTGGCTGGAGATGAAAGTTGAATTGAATATGCAGTATATGCCTGTACTGCGAACACAACTTTCCTTTTATAACATCCATTTGCATACTGAGAGAGAGAGAGAGAGAGAGAGAGAAAGGAAGAAATACTGTAAGTGTGTCCTGTCCGCTCAGGCTTTGAAGGCCTGCTGGAGAATGAATGCAGCGGTAGGTGAGACACACGCAGACTTTCTCCAACGAATGTAAAATGCAATATCTGTATGTGTGTGTGTGTAGCGGTCGCTTCTCTGGTGATATATACCAGTTAGGGAATGACGTGTTCAGGAGGGTAACGTGAGGCAGGACCTGTCTAGCCTCCAAATTTTGTAGACACAGAGAAATAGAGATAGAGAGTAGGCCAGACGAATAGTGGAAAATTGCAGAAGGCTGTAAGTCTATTTAGTGTGTATATAAGGATGGAGCAGAGCAGGTGTGAATAAGTGCACTATTCTATATTATATAGTGGTCGGAGTAGTAATGCACGATGAATGGCACGGAGAAGATTTAGTCCCCATTTCCCCTTCAACTGTTGAAATTTCAATGATTTATCACGGCAGAATGGAATCACACAGTCACAAGTTCAACTTCACATATCTTTCTCATATATAGGCTGTGATGCGTGAAATGGAGTGAAAGTGAATCAAATATTTACTTCCTTCTCGTATTCCTCCTCAACCATCATTCACACTTTCACTCAAACTTTCTCTCCCCCTCTCTATTTCAGTGTTACATATGCATTTCCCTTTTTGAAGTGAATATTCTATATACAGGCTTATAGGCTTATATCAGTGGTCGGGATATATTATATATAAATGTTGCACATGCAGTCTTTGATATCCGATGCACGTGTACCGCTCCAGCTACAAATTCTCTGAAATTGATCTACTAAATAGTCCCTATAAATTCCAACATATACCTATAATACAATGTGGTACTATAATAGAATAGAATAGAGAAAGTCTTACAGGAAGTAATCTACTTTCTCTTTTTTCTCCAGGAAAAATTAAAAGGATTTTCTCTAAATGGTACACTACACAGGTTCGGAGAAATAATGAAATTTTCTACGGGTCCTCTTGGCTTGTAAGGGAAAGTAGGAGAAAGTTTGCTGGAGCACGGATAAAAGAGAAAATGAGGCAATTCTTAGCAATATTTCAACCATTCCCCATAAACTATATATTTTTATTACATCATATTGTGTTCCATTACAGATCACATTAGACTGTGTTAGTCTGTAGGCTTGTTCCATTATATTGCTTGTATTCAGTTAGGAAAAGAGACAGCCAGTATTACTAGTACTTCTCCCACAAGTAACTCAGAGAATAGAGAGATAAAGAAAAAAACGTAAGAGAAAGGTAGCTTAAAGATGCCAGAGCGTTCCTCTGCATATTCTGTGATACACGTACCTTAAAGGGATTGTGAAGTCTAAAAGTTTTCCTTTTAACAAAGACGGAAAAGGAGAAGTGGAAAAAGAAAAAGAGAGAGAAAGTAAGAAAAGAAAACATTTTCCGAAATGCTCTAAAGGTCTTATCGAGCTTTGAAGTTAGTTTATGTCTTCCTATTACCAGCACCTTCCTTAATGTAATATTGTATAATGTAATGTAATCCAACATAACGAAAGGAAAGCAACGAGCAGGGCAATGATAATATACCCATGTTGTGTCTAAATTGCTCCGATGGCGAGTTAACTCATACACACAGCTTTTCAGACTATGCACACAGCAGTCTATATTTATATTTGAACATTTTCCTCTTCTACTTTCTCCTGCTGCTGCAGCCATCGAACTAGTACATCTCTACAAATCCATTACATTACCTTAAATTGCATTACAAAAAGAAAGGTAAAGGAAGACAAAATTATTGCCCTTAGGTATTCCAAGCTGGGCTCATAGGAAACAGAAAGAGAAAGGCAGCTGGAACCAGAGGCTACCTACTTTAGCCTTCCTCCACTGCCTCCTATTCCCAAGAAGTAGGATTTTCTTCAAGGCTCCTCGATCCGGAGAAAGTGAAATTCTCTCCCTACCCATTTCCCCAATGCAGAGGTGCAACTCAGCATCGTGTGTATAGAAATTCAACATTTATTTTAGATTTGTTGCTCTTCCTTGGCTTCCTTTTGTTGTCTTTAATCCATTATTCAACACGAGCAAGAAGACTGCAAAGAAGAAACGAAGATACTTTCTCCTACTTGACTTTCTTTATAAATTCAGCAGAAACTTTCAGGAGAAAGAATAGTACAATACTTGTGTAGCAAAAAGAAATTATAATTACCAACAAAAAAAATACTAATCTATCCCGTGAACGGAATTCTACTTGTATTCTACCCTCGTTGTATGATTATAGTAGCAATTTCCATATAAATGCCTATAGTGTACCATATACCATTGTTAGAGTAAAGAGAAAGTACAAGAAGTAGTAGAATTCGTTTCGTCGTAGTAGTACAAGAACATATAACACGAGACAGCAATAAAACAAATAGTAATTTGTGTCTCGACCCTTGCACATTCTTCGACCCTAGTTTTATTTCCCCTCTAGTCGCAATAGCACACTAAACGAGTCTGAAAAGTTTCCAGTGAGTAGTTGCAGTAGTAACCCACATACGAACACACACACACACACACAAACACATAAGGTATTCCACATGTTTGTGTTTAAACGAATAATTTTCTCTCTAGTAGACAGGGAGAAAGACAAAGAAAGCCAGAGAGAAAGGCATTTCGAAAGGACTGATAGTAATAGTCGCATGATGATGCTAAGTTAGACTGACTGGCTTTAAAAGGCCATAGGGCAGACCACGAATGACATGACATGACTGTTAAAAAAACCTCTCTTTAATGTATGTACTTTGCTTACTAACATTGCTCTCTGCCTACTTATACAAGCGCTATTTCCACTGAATTGAAGATGGCATGATGGCAATTCGGCACACTGGAAGAATCAACTCTCTCCGTATAGTCGGTAACTGTCTACTGATACGAGAGAAAGGAGGAAATCCCAAGGAGAAAGCCTGCTTGAAGGAAATCGTAGAAGAAAGCGAGAGGCAGAGAAAGCAGGAAGAGTAGAAGAAGACTGTAAGGTGATGTGAGTGAAAATATTGACCTGGTTGCTCTCCTCTTGCATTACACATACAAATACATAGAGTGAAAGCAACAGTACAAAGTAGAAAAGCTATCCGTATTCCTCGCTCGTACTATATATACACGCACACGATCGTCGAGTGTTGGATGTACATACAATTTCTGTTAGACAGAGAGAAAGAGCGAGTGGCACTACCGGGCTGTGTTCTGTGTGTAAGGTACGTGTGTGTGTGCGTGGGTTATGGCCGTGCCATGGCACTCCAACTTTCTCTGTAGCTAGCAGGCTGGTTGTGTTGGTGTCTATTCTATTCTGTGTACTAGTTCGTTCCAGGCAGGCATGACAGTCAAAGTCAAGTGAAGTACTGTGTGTGTAGCAGTATTTGCAGGAGTCACATCAGCGCATAGGCTGGCTGGCTGGGTGGCTGGAGGACGACGACGACCGCTGCTCCAGCAGACACAAGACTACATTGAATTGAAGTGAGCTGCTGAGCTCATTCTCATTTTCAGTGTGCAGCTCCGACGGCAGAGGAACAGAGAAAGAGAGGAAGTATGCATTTATGTGCCTATAAATGATTTGTGAGCAGTGGTGGTGGTGGTTGGAGGAAAGTCGAGCAAACAGAAAAATAGAGAGTGAAAGTGAGTTGGAGAAAAGTCACTTCACAGTGGGCAGTCAGGCGAGCCTGGTACGAGAATAGGAATTCTACGTGTTCTCACAGGAAATCAGTAAGTAGACACACATGTGCGATACGGAGACACGGGAATATTACCGGGACGTAAATGGGAAATAAAAATCTACCTGTGATTCCTTCTTCCAAGTTGACTGGAGAGCAGATACGTTATCGTCAAGTGCAGGGTTTCATGTGTGATTATCACAGCGGGATTAATTACAGCGTTTTGATCACAGTGTGATTAATGTGACTAATAATACTAAATCATTAATTAATCCCACTGTGATGGGATTTTAGCAGAAAAGGTGTGATTTACTAACCCTGGTCAAGTGAATTGAATCGGATTGTCTTGTAAAGTGGAGGGAAAGTGGAAAAGACTATTTGTATCTTGATGTGCGGGGGTGGTGGTGGTGAAAGTGAAGTAAGACTTTTCTTTTTTTATTCTGGAACACAGAAATCAAAGTGTAATTTTATGTGAGCCGTGAAAATTGGGCATCGCGAAGGAGAAGACAAAGTCGGAGTGGTGGGAGGGAGCGGACGCGATTGGAATTTTCCCCAGTTCTTCATCACGTTTCTTTGTCCGTGTCAACGGAGGAGGAGGAGAATGGGTGAAGCCGAGAGGTTAAGCACTCACATCAACATGGAGGAGTCATCATCTACAAAGGGTACTTTACTTACTATATCCCAATTTTCTCTATACTCATTTCCGATTTAGACGTCACAGTGAATTCTCTTTCTGTTCGCTTGTCAATTGTCAACTGTTTTCCATTAATTTCATTGTTCTGCTTGTTCGGTTCTTTGTTCTGTGAGTTTCTATTTTCTATGTGGTCGTTAAGTCAGTCGTTTCGTGACTTTGGGCATTTAGACTTTAACTACTAACTGGTGTGCAAACAACCGAGGAACTTTTGTCATTCATTTGTGATTCAGCTTGCACACCGGAATTTCTGCAATCTTTCCTTGTCACAGTCATTTAATTCCCTTCTGCTGCAAAACACAATAATACAATTATTCATTAGTAAATCTAATATAGAAACTTATTTAGTATATTGATTTGAAATTACAATTATAATTTAATTACATAGGTGCACACATGCCTGAAATTACAAAATGTAATTTAATTACATGTAATTTTGTTATTTGTGCAATTAAATATTTCCGTGTCGTTGATATGCAGGATAAAATTAATCATTTTCACCGTAACTGATTAACGGAGCAATGGATTATTTATTAGCATGGTAGGATATTGTTATGCAATCAATAGTTAAGCAATTACAGAGTTGTAAATGGATATTGTGTGCATAGAAGTGAAAAGGAAGTGAAGACAAGAGATGAAGTAGCGACAGTGACTAATTTTTTTCTTTTCTTGCTGTTAAACAGGCGAGTGCTGCGACACAGTGGACACAGTTGCATCGATTACCCTCGAGCACCCATTTCCATCCAATATTTTTAATGGAAAGAACAAACCGTTCAAAGGTACGTCAACTCAATTATGGACCTATTTCCTATCTTTTCTTTCGTTGTGCCCACGGCTACTTTTCTCCCTACAATACTTTCTACTTTCTTTCTACTGACTCGCAGTCAGTTATTATTCCGCCTTTATGGTGTCGTTTCTTTTGCATGTAAAGAAATGCTTCCGTTCTGTTCTTTCGTCCGTTCCATGCAATAAAGTTCCTCTCTCCGTGTTCCAACGATTTGCTCACACAACAACTCGCAATGCGTAACTTATTAAATGTGAACCAAAGTTGCTTGCTCTTAGAAAATATTATTAAAGCCTTCACTATTCATACCTTTGACCAGGGTTTTGTAAATCACACTTTTTTATCTTAAATCCCATCACAGTGGGATTAAATGCTGTGATTTAATGGGATTAATTGGTAGTTCCTATTCCTTATAACATTTAGATCACATTATAACCACGCCAAGCCTCCACTGTGATTAAATGTTTTTATCACATTAATTAATCCCATTGTGATAATACGAAAAGAAATCTTGTACTACTGAAGACTTTCTTTGGCTCAGAGTGCGTTTGTAAATATGCTTTTTCCTTTCAGGCACCTTTCAAGATAAGCTCAGAGCTCTACGCAGAACCGAAAGAGTTTTCGTCAAGAAAGCATCAAAGCCTTTCATTAGTAAGTCATTTTGTTAATCGTCACTATCCGTACTATAATTTAGAATGCAGAATTTCATGTAATAATTTACACGGTGTAAATACATATTTTATTGTTTTTACTGTTCATCACCGTAAATTTGTTTAATGTTCATGGGTTCTCTCGTTCTCTGCGATGCCATTTGTGATAAAATGGGCATGTTGTTTAGTTGAATCTTGAAGTCGTTAGTTTCATAAATAAATTAGTTTGAGTTGTTACTGTTACTTAAAGAGTAAAATCACGTGACGGCATTAAAATTTTAGAACGATTATAGATAGCACGCGATTTACACAGAATCAAGGGCGGATCTAGGTTAGGGTTTTACATGTTAACACTAACCCCCCCCCCAACCGAAATTTAGCAAAACACTAGCTACTAATATATAATTCGATTTTTTTTCGAATTTCTGGATACTGTGACCATAAAAGTTTAATCAGACTCACCCCCCCCTAAACTAAGTCTTGGGTCCGCCCCTGCACAAAACCAAAGCTTCCAAAATTAAATATCATTTTAAAATACCATGATTATGTGTTTAGAGTACATCGACGAGAGCTGTCAATTCGAAGTGCTCAATAAATGCGGCGATCCAATATTTTACGCTATCGACACTACGGATGCGTGGACGAGCATGCTGATGGAAGGAGCCAGCAAACCCTTCAACGTGATGATAATCGACGATGCATTCGAGGAAATGTTTAAAATCGACGGCCAACCGGGTCTGACCAGATACCAAGGTGTAAGGGTAAAATAAACATTCCGGAGCTTATGTAGCATACTTTTAGTTTTCTGTTTCCCTTATTACCACACTACGTACTAGCCCTGTAACCGTAAAAGGATGCGGCTCCTTCATCGGTATGCAAAAACCATTCGTACTTTATAAAAATATCTCTCTCACAGCTATCAATAATTCAGGAATCGCCTATTACGCAGTTTCCAATCATTTTACGCGCTTTAAAGCAGTGCAAATAATTTTACGCTCTTTAAAGCACTTTTACGCAATGCGTAATGCGTAAGGCGATTCCTGTAATAATACTCTCTGGCTTATGTCCTATAGTAATAATGTAATAACGTGTCTCTGTGCTTTATTGCGATCGTCTTTAGTGTGTCGTTGCCGAGTAAGATTTTAGCACGGTGAAGCATTACCAATTGCAGCACTCACTGTCAACTATTACAGTTTACGCTGTAATAACGTACATATAAAATAACCCTTCGTACCGAGAAGCATATACACTGCTGCTTATATGTGCTGACTTCCATTGCGTGCTTTGTGGTGTTTTTATTTTCTACATTATTTATTGTGGGGATAGGCTATATGTTGTGCAGAAGGAATGGGACGAGCGGATTTTCACTCTGATCTATTATTTATCCGATTCAAATGGTTTCACTTATTTACCGGTCGGATTTTACGCTTGCAGTCGGTGAATGTGAACCACGACGGAAAGCTGGTGGGGAAAATCATACAAGAGGACATGTTCTGCTCATTCACTCCTACCTACATTCTTCAGGGAGCTAACGGGGTGCAGGTTCTGAAAATTGTGGGCCCGGAAAATGCGAACAGTATTGGAATGCCGAAGAACCCGACCTTTGAAATATATTTGATGGACGAGACGAGTTTCGTTGGAAGAATAACGAAGCAGTGCCTGGTCTTTGGCAAGGGAACCGAACTCACGACTGAGGAAAGCTACGTACTACACTTTCACCCGGGAATGGATCTTAAAACAAAGAGTTTGCTTCTAGCCACAGTTTTCATGCTGGTAAGCACGGAACTAATGACTGCTCTCTTTCTCTTTCTTTCTCTTTTATGTGAAATATGTGTTGCCTTGTTCAGACACTCCACCCTCTCACTCAATTCTCCCCTCAGTCCCGGTGTGACAACAAAATGCAGCATTCTTTTTTATATCTTGTATACATTTAAAATGGGTGCAGGGGCGTATCCAGAAAAAGTATTTGGTTGGGGGGGGTCTTATCTTTTTTATGTTAATTTATCCACACCCCATACTTCTCCTTCCTTATCCTTCCTATGTTAATTTTTTTAATCAAAGGGTGGGCTGTATACGCCCCTGCTTATGTTTTATATTTAGGAGAGTAATAAATTGTTGTAGATTAAAACGTAAAGCTGGGTGATTTACCTGGTCGTAAACAGTGTTTATGACTTTCGCCTTTTTTCTGTGAACCCACAGGATTTTCAATTCTTTCACAAAGCTGTGGCGGGAGGGATTACAACACAATGCTGGGTCTGGTTCGGTGTTCTCTTCTTCACACTCGTTATTTTCGTTCTAATCGGGATATATCTAATCAAAGCTCTTCATGTGTCATAGTTGTAGCTCAAAATTCTAAATGTGAATGTGAGTATATGAAAAATTCAAAATTTTTATTATTTATTGGTGATTACGACACCGAATAATTAATTTTATATATGAATACAATTTGTAATTTCTCTACTTCTGGTAGATGATTTCCAAGGCTATTCAGTATTTGTTAATAGATTTTGTAGCATTTATTTCCTATGAAAAGACGAGTCCACCATTTGTATACCTACAGTATGCTCACAGTATTTGTAAATATATTTTATCTGCTCTTTTGGGTGGCATTCATGAATGTATATGTTTAGGTATTGAATTCCTATAAACTAATTGTGATTTTAAAGTAATTTCCAGATAACCTCGCCCTGATTATAATAAATGTACAGAGTTTCACTTTCAAAGACAGCGTATAGGCTATTTATAGTAGGTTAAATGTTAAATTAGATTAGTTGTGCTGAATTGTTGTGTTTTTAATATCAGAAAAAAAATTCGACAATCCAGTACCGAAAAAAGACAGCTATTTTGCGAATAGTGAGTAGCCATTGAATCCGTGTTAAGGTTAACAAACTGTAATATTTAATATTGTACTTGCTCTACTATATTATCAATTCAGAACAATAAATGTGTTTACATTGCGATGACAATTTACTAAAATACACTTTTATCTCGAACATTGATTGTAACCCTTCACCTGCTTTAAAGTACACTAAAAAATTTAGAATATTATTTATTTATTTATTAAGAGACTTTGTTTTCATTTTACATGACTGGTATCCGCTGATTTTTAATTTTGCTAGGGTAGAGTGGGTACAGCGTGCAAATCCAAGGGGGGCGTACAGGAAAATCGCAGATATTAGGAGGTGACGTGGTTGTTTCACTTTGTTCAGTAGTGGATTCTGCATCCGTAGTTGACTCTGAATTCGATTCTGACTCTGGGGCAGTTGAAGACTCAGTGGCAGTAGAGGATTCTGCATCAGTACTAGATTCGGTAGCAGTTGAAGATTCTGTGGCAGTGGAAGATTCTGTGGCAGTAGATTCTGAGGCAGTAGAAGATTCTGTGGCAATAGATTCTGTGGCTGTAGAAGATTCTGTGGCAGTGGAAGATTCTGTGGCAGTAGATTCTGTAGCAGTAGAAGATTCTGTGGCAATAGATTCTGTGGCAGTAGATTCTGTAGCAGTAGAAGCTTCTGTGGCAGTGGAAGATTCTGTGGCAGTAGATTCTGTAGCAGTAGAAGATTCTGTGGCAATAGATTCTGTGGCAGTAGATTCTGTAGCAGTAGAAGATTCTGTGGCAGTAAGATTCTGTGGCAGCAGATTCTGTGGCAGTAGAAGATTCTGTGGCAGTAGAAGATTCTGTGGCAGCAGATTCTGTGGCAGCAGATTCTGTGGCAGTAGATTCTGTGGCAGTAGAAGATTCTGTGGCAGCAGATTCTGTGGCAGTAGAAGATTCTGTGGCAGTAGATTCTGTGGCAGTAGATTCTGTGGCAGTAGATTCTGTGGCAGTAGATTCTGTGGCAGTAGAAGTGGAAGTTACACCAGTATAAGACTCATTAGTTGTTGTCTGATACCCCATAGTAGTTTCAGCCGGTGTGTATTCTTCCGGAGTGGTCGCGTCGGTGGTACTTTGTTTTTCGGTTGTCACATAGACTGCGGTCGTCTCTTCATCAATAGTTGTAGTGTCTGGCTGAGTTGTGGCCGACGTGATTACCTGTTCAGATGTCGCAGTTGGCAACGTTGTCACCTCTTCTCCTTCCGTGAGTTCCGCGGTCGTAGTTTCCTGTGGCGTGGACGAGAAATCTGTAGTCACCTCATCGTCTATATGCATTGGCTCATTTGTAGTCGTCTGCTGTGTGACGGGGAGTTGCGAGTTGGCTGGCAACTTTGTTGTTTCCTCCGCTGAAGTTTCTTGTGTGTTGGTTGTCGGAAGTGTCGTAGTAATTTCTATTAGTTCCGTGATGCCGTCAGTTGTATTTACGTTCGGTTGTGCATCAGCAGTCACCGGCGACGCCACTTCCGTCGTGGACTCCATCCACTGCTCGTATTCCCTATTCACACCGTGTCCATCACCAGAAGAGCAACCGGCAGCAGTAGTGACGCTATTAATGGAATTGTCTTTATCGCTCGGTTTATCGGCTGGAATCACTCCCGTGGAAATGTGAGACGCAAAGTTCAGAAGACTCATTCCTATGAAAAGGGGAATTGCAGACACCATCCTGCTCTTAATCTCAATGTTACGCTTTGACAAGAATTACAACTGCAAGCTCACGCAATGATCTACAACGTTGCACAGAGCTACAGAATCATTGCCAATTTTTATACAACAGGAATTTCGCAAAACTACTAATTATATGCATTTTTTTTTGCTAAGCATTGATTGCGTAATATAAATATGAGTTATTTATGACCTGCTGCATCTTTCGTTTGTATGCAGTCAGGGTTTCGTAAATCAGCGTTACTTTTCCAGCTAAAATCCCATCATGATGGGATTAAATAATGTAATTTGTGATTACATGTGATGGGATTAGTTGGCATTCCCTCTCTTATAATATATACATTACATTAATCACACCAAGCGTCTCTGTGACAAAAGATTTGATCACAGTTGTTAATCCCACTGTGATAATCACATCCGAAACCCTATATGTATGAAGTGCATTCCGCTACAGCGAATTTTGAATATAGGGTTAATATAGCATGTTCCTCTAAATTCGTACACATAGATATACAAGTGCGTCATGCTGGCATAAGTGTGAATAGTGAATTTCTGATTAGATTGTTGCGCTCTATTTTTTTTGCCCCAGTCGTGTGTGGCCATGTGTTTCTCTCGATCATTTATTGTCAACTTGCACTTGCTGAGAGCATTTTTTACGCAACACACTTCATTACATATACATAGTGTCATGTCAATCTCATGTGTGGATTAACAATCATGTTTTTTTATTAATACAATTTCTTTATTAAAAATCATTGAACAAATTTGTAATTTATCTGAAATATAAATAATAAAAACAAAGTGTGCCATTCCCCCCGCCCCTCCCATAAAAAATAGGAATAAATACACAGCTACATAAATATTTAATTACGAAGGGTACACCAACAACCCCTTTGGACACATTGGAGAAGACATTGGGAACTTGCAGTAGGGCTTCTTAGTTGTTGTTGGAACCGTTGTTGGTGCCGGGGTTGTTGGTGCCAGGGTTGTTGGTGCCGGGGTTGTTGTTGGTTGGTAGGTGGCAGCAGTTGAATGCGTGTACTTTTCAGCGACAGTCGATTGTTCTTGATATCCCGTTGTTTCTTGGTACTCTGGCTTTGTGGTCGAAGATTCACCGTGACTTTCAGCCGCTGCAGTCTCTGCATATCCCGTCGATGCCTCGTGATGCCCTGCAGTTGTTTCCTCGGCGTGATGCCCGGCAGTTGTTTCCTCGACGTAATGCCCGGCAGTTGTTTCCTCGGCGTAATGCCCCACAGTTGTTTCTTCGGCGTAATGCCCGCTAGTTGTTTCTTCGGCGTAATGCCCAACGGTAGTTTCCTCAGCGTAATGCCCGGCAGTTGTTTCTTCGGCGTAATGCCCGGCGGTAGTTTCCTCAGCGTAATGCCCGGCAGTTGTTTCTTCGGCGTAATGCCCAGCGGTAGTTTCCTCAGCGTAATGCCCGGCGGTAGTTTCTTCAGCATAATGCCCAGCAGTTGTTTCCTCGGCATAATGCCCGGCGGTTGTTTCTTGGTAACCTGCAGTTTCCGCTCCTTCATTGTAATCCAAGGGAGTTAAATGCTCAATAGGTACTGTATTCTCCTCCCTGTAAGTTTGTTCCGTGCTGTGTTCTATATATTGACCTGTAGTGGGAACCTTATCATCAATTAAAGTGGGTATTGCTGTTCTCAGCTCAATCCTTCGTTCGCCATCGTAATTTTGTCTTTCAATGGTTACCTTATCCTCGCCGTAGGGCGGGCTCTCAGTTGCCGCAGGTGCGTAAGTAGATTCCACTTCTTCTGTCTCACCATATCGTACTCCGTTGTTCGTGGGTACACCACAAACCGAATAAAAAGCAACAACGAACGCACCCACAACATATAAAACGGTACTACCCATTTCTGACAAAAGTTAAGGATTTATAATTTGTAGTTCATGAAATTTAGCCACAAATGTGCAAAATTATAAAGATTTCTCTCTTCTTTTATACTTTATTGACTTTCTTCTACAAGGTTCCACCGTACAAATGAATACATTGTTATATTCAGTGGCACAGAATGTCTTTGAATTTATTTGATTGGGTGACTTCCTGAAAAACCCATTGACCTCAACTACAATGACTTAAGAAGAGGCGGAAGCTGTATAAGATTCTCTGTCATGACAATCTTACATCCTCCAGTCAAGGTACAACAAGATAAATCTGGGAATATTACATGATCCGTGACATCCTGTTACATAATTCAAGCCAAGAAATTTCCCTGTCTCCCTCCGAACACTCATACAGAATATAACAATGGAATTCATATAAAAATCCATCAGATGCGAATCCACGTACAATTCGGCATAGAAAATTTGTTTACTTGAATTTTGCATGTAGATTGACAGGTAACAGACAGTTGTGGGCTAGACTGTTGATTCATCGATTCTATTCCACAGCAGATCACAACTGTGGCTTGGCTTGGCCAGCCACACCGTGCTACATTCAAATATTCATTGATTAACTAGTAGTTCCCCTGCCACTATAATCTACATGCATTAAACATACCACGGGAATGCAGTAGCAACGAATACCTGTCTGTAGCATACACGGTTTTGCGTAGAATTTATCAATAAATCATTTCACATGTGTTGCATGTGATGTGTGAGACTTAGAGAAAACATAATCCAAACAGGGTTTCGTAATTCACACTAAAATCCCATCACAGTGGGATTAAAATTGGCAGTCTCTATCCCTTATAACATAAACCTCACATTAATCACACGAAGCGTCTTATGTGATAAAGTTTAAAAACATTTTATCACAGTAATTAATCCCACTGTGATAATCAACCCTAAATCCAAACTTTATTTACACGGTATGCTCAAATTATATCTACTTATGTTATACCATCACTATGACTAAACACACAACAATTTTCTAAAGACGCTGTACTGTATAATTAATAATCATTAGTAGCATACTTATATTAATGGTAAGCTAGTAGTAAGTACATAAAAAGGATATACCTGGGCTCATTCTGTGGAGCTGGGAACGAGGTCATGGTTTGTATTGTGTGTGATTGATCCGTAGTGGAGGCCAGGCCATCTCAACTTTAGCAACTATTTCCCTCTGCGGAATCCCCCAGTGCACGATAATGTTGTGACTCTGTGCTGTGCAACTAATATACACAAAGAGCGGCAGAGCAAGCAAGTGCAAGTTGGCAATTAAATTAATTACTCAACCACACCATGAACAGACGGTGCATTATTACTAAACCATCATATCAATGGCACACAGCATCATCACAGAGCCCAGCATTAATAAAACCAACACTAACAATGCTTCCATTTATTATATGGATTATTTTCATATATCATGTAGGTACTATAGAAATATACGAGGATCAATTAGGAAATTAGTGAACATGCATTCACAGATAAATAAATGAAAAGGCTAATGAACTGTATACAGTGTGTATATTTAGGTCCTTGCCCCATAATAATATGCATCATTTACTGTGGCAGAGACAGAATCCACCTCCCACTCACCAATCTCTGGCAAACATACACAGCATCTCATCTCTGGCAACGATCATGTTTATTATGTAACGCGATAGATGCCATATAATTTAATGTGTGCACATCATTGATAGCCGTTTTACTGGAGAATTGAATTGGCTAGTGCTGTACGTACTGAACAGGGGTCAAGGGTGGGTGGCGAATAAAGAAAGTGAAATTAAATTCCTAGTGAATGAGGCTGGATGAGTGGATGGCTCTCTCACAAGAAGATGAATGTGGCCAAGAGTGAGGCGAGAGATAGGATTGTACACTGGGAAGTAGTACCGGGTAATAACGTAGTTAATAATATCGCACAGAGGATGAAACGGATGAATTCACAGAGAAACGGATGATTACTGTCTTCTTTTGCCTTTTGCTATTACCAGGGTTTCGGGTGCGATTATCACAGTGGGTTTAATTACTGTGAACAGGAAAATTTGGTGTGATTAATGTGATCTACAGTTTTTAAGGGATAGGGAGTACCAATAAATCCCATCACATTTAATCACAGTATTTAATCCAACTGTGATGTGATTTAAGATGAAAAAGTGTGATTTACGAAACCCTGGGCATTAGTAGTATATATAGTGGAAGTGGAAAGTATGTGTGTGTGGGTAGGAGGCGATGCTGGTATGGTAAGAACGATCGGGATAATCCCTGAGGAATGTATTCGGAGACTGGCAAGCAGACATGTAATGTAATGAGATAGATGAGACTCATAAAAGGGTATTGATTACTCAGAGCTGAAGCTTTACTGCATTGCATTCCACAGTTTTCCTATTCCAGTGCGAGTGTATCCTCGCTAGTATTTCAGTCTTAAGTCTAGGAGCTAAGCACTAACTCATCTCTCTTTCTGGCAAGCCCTGGAGAAGAACTCTTTCCTCGTCTTCTGCTGCCTGTCGTGTCCTATGTGTTTGTATGTGACTTGGTGGGTTCTTTTAGCTAAGCCTGCTTGTGTGCTTTCTACACACATCCATGCAAAGAGAGAGAGAGAGAGAGAGAGAGTGAAAGCAGCAGAAGAGCAGCCAAAGGGAAAGCAATATGGAATAAAGTTCTTTAAATACGAGTAGACAGAAAGACTGTACTAGTATGTATAGCGTGTTGTGTGTTGAGGCACGCTGGGGAACTTTACACGTAGCATTCGAGAAAAGAAACTCTCACTTGTTTGTATCTGTAATGTAAATGCGAGTTGAGACGCGGAGAAAAGACAGGTCTCTATCTTGTACAGTCTTAATTCTACCCGAGCAGGACTTTCACTCTTTCTCTCTCTCTCTCTGTATTCTGTGATGGGAGAGCTTAGTAGGATCTTAATGCTTTAGGTGCTCTTTTATATAAGCTTATATCGAAGTGGTAGTAGTAGTAAATACATGGAAGCAGAGTTGAGTTGAGAGTGAAGAGGGAAAAAGTTTCCTGTGTGTCCACAGTCGGTAGTTCTGTTAGTTGGTAGCTAGTTAGTGGCAGGCTCTAATGTAAAGTGTCAAAACCTGTATAGAAACTTTCTCCGGCCAACAGCTTTCTTATTCTCCTATTATCTTTCTGTCATCAGACTGCAGGCCTAGTCAAAGTTTTTCAATAAAAAATTCTTTAAATGAGCTCCGGCTTCTAATTTGGCCGATGAGAGCCACCAGCCACTTTTTCATCTTTTCAGTCCCCAAAGTCCTCGTCCTTTCTTCAGTTTTCGTCTTCTGAAATGAACACTAACTGTCTTTAACCAGCTTATATGTGTATGTGCATTCATGGTCGACTGTTGGACTTGCCATCTGGTTAATTTATACTATATAGTATTGTGTAACAGATTTTTTCTCGAAAAAAAATCTTACAGTCGCTTTTGTAATTAACATAAAGCCTTTACAATCATAAAAGGAACATTTTTTAATAAAAATCAGGGTTTTGGGTGTGATTATCACAGTGGGATTAATTACTGTGATCAAATATGATCTATATGTTATAAAGGATTAATCCCATCACATTTAATCCCACTGTGATGGGATTTTAGCTGGAAAAGTGTTTTACGAAACCCTGATAAAAATGTGTAGACGCATTTGCCATTTGTTTGCTAAGGGTTAGGGAAGCATGTTAAGTTTTTAATTTAGTAGCTCTGCTACAGACGATTACTTAAGAAATGACACACATATAAGCACCGTAACGTAAAGTGGGTTACTCGGTTTTAAACGTGAGTCTGGCATTTGTTTCGACTCAAGTGCTTCCTTATGTGCTCCAGCACGATTGCAACATTTATTATATCCCCAAAATTCTCCACGCTGCTGCTGCTGCATACGTTTTTCCTAACAATAAGTAAGTATGATGTAGATACATTTGTAGACATGTCCCAGTAGAATTCCAAGTCGCTTTTACTCATTTCCTAAGAGCCGGCCGTGCCACGGCAGCAAGTACTTTTCTTTCTTAGTTTCCCCTTTTTACAGCAAGTAAGTAGCGTACCTGTCGCTTTTAGTTTACATTATTAGCTACTACATTTTGAATTATGTGTTAGCTACCAGCTGTAATATTCAGTCATTCAATAAATTCACTTCATTCTCCATCCTTTAAGTGTATGCATGTAATTGTAGCATTAATTTGTAAGCAATCTACGTTGCAATCTTGTATCCGCTCGTCTTTTTGCAAGGATATCTCTTAAACAGTGACACTGATAGGAATAGGTACTGTGTAGAGTATATCCTATCCCCCGTATATGGATGAAAAGTATTGTAGAGAAATTATGTCGACTTCTGTGACTGAAATAGATTACTTTTCCATGTTTATAATGGGAAATCGTATAATAGAGCCCAATCGTGACTGACAAGACCATAACATGCTTCCTAAGTACAGCTTTTCCTACAATACCTATACTAGAATGGTAGAATTGAATTCTGGATATCTTACTGCGTATAAATACTTATATACTTATCCCATGGCAGAATCCCGAGCGTTCTTTCCGTATTTGTACACTTCTGCCCTAGTTAGCAACAGGGTTTCGTAAATCCCACTTTTTCAGCTAAAATCCCATCACAGTGGGTTTAAAAACTGTGGTTTGTGTTTAATTGATAGTTCCTATCCCTTATAACATATATATCACATTAATCGCACCAGTTTAAAAGCATTTTAACACAGTAATTAATCCCCCTGTGATAATCACACCCGAAACCCTGTTTAGCAGACTGCATTGCAAAACTGCTTATAATCTATATCCACGTATATTACGTGGATCTGGTGCTGATATTGACGTAAACACATTGGAATCAAGACGAGAAGAGTGGCGAGCCAAATTCCTGACTGTTTCCTCCTCTTCCATGTTGAAAAGAGTCCATTCTCTCTGCTAAATGCAGTTTTTCTATTCCATTTAAGATTAGTGGGTTAGAGCTTTGTCGAACTTTGCTTGCGTAATCATTCTGGCGTTACATGCGATGCTTCTCCCTCAGTGTGTCTCCACTGTGTACAATATGCTTGCTGAATGCATTAGTAGTTAGTTTAGCCGTTTTGTTGCTCTCTCAGATCTCCAGTGCGATAATTTTTAGGGTCACACGTTCTCAACTTCCTCTCTGGCTCTCCCTAATAACATTTATAATCTGCACACACACACACACACGTTTAATGCAAAGGAATTCGTCCCTCTGTCTAAAGGTTGTGCAGGGAAACATGTATGTAATTATACATGACTTTCACTGGGCTAACTGCTAACATGTAGAGAAAGCCATTAGCATTATAAAGACGAGAGAGAATAGAAAAGACGGGAGGCCAGTCACTAACCGATGTGAACAGACTGGACTGGATTAGAGGAGAGTGGCGGAAACAGGTCTGACATGAAACGAAAAGGTAAGAGCTGGAAAAGGATTTGGTTGCTGCACGCCTTTCTCTCTTCTCTCTCTCTCTCTCTCTCTCTCTCTCTCCAGTATTACACAGCATAGGCTAAGATGTGCACACTACACCACTAGCACACCACTGGGTCGCGATTTCAAGAAATCGAGTTCTGTCCTGGATCTACAGCCCACAGCAGCAGAGACTCACTGCTTCACAAGTACCACTCTCTCTCTCTCTCTCAATCCTTTTCTGTATTGCTGGCTGTCAAAAGCAGAGCACTGCAGTTGTGGCAATAGTCCGATCGGTGCAAGTGGCTGCCAGTTGTTTGTGTGTCGTGTGTGTGCATGAGGGGCAATAGGACTCGGCCTGTACATAGAAAGTAGTCACATTTGCATTGGAAAAGTCGCATGGAGTCGTTGGAATTGAATTTGTTGGCGAAACAGAGGTTTTCTTAGTTCTGCAAGATAAATGCAATAAAGTGTTAAGTTTACAGTATAAAAAAAGAGAGAGACTGTTGATGCTGGGATTTGGTTGGAAAATAATATTGTAATGCGTACGTGATTGTGCAATTATTGCCGTCTGCACCTGATTCAGGTTAAAACTGCCATTCTTTAGGATGACGTGAAGGTAGCATAGTGTGGTATGTACCTATAAAGGCACAATGGAGTTTCATGTGCAGAAAAATACCGTGTCTCCTTCAGAAGCAGGTAATACACAAATAACAGTAGCCTATTAACATACAAATGTATTGCGTTTGGAGAAAATTCATAAGAAACAATATACCTATTTAACGTACAAATTGGCGATATTGTATCCATTTGAAAATATAGATACCGGCTTTCAAACGTTTCATTTTTATTTCACTTCAGCTACCTAAGAAGCATGCTTATGAAATATTTGAAATTTTGCAAGGAATTAGGATTTTTTTACGGAACTATTTATTTTTTTAGTGACCTCCAGCGCTGTTGATGCTATAAATATAATCGGTAGTATGGGAGATCATGCGGATACTGTGTTCCAGTTACCTGTTATGCCCATAGTAAGTGAAGAAGTTTGCATGGACAGAATCTTAAAATATCAAGGTACATATTGCATATTAATAAATTTGCTTCTGTTTTGAAAAACTTTATTCGAAATGAATGTTGACATTTTATATAATTACTTTTTGAATTATTACAAGTACTTTTGTGTACATTATTTTAAGGATTGCAGTGTTTAGTGGACATTGAGGAGGTGATTGTGAGGAGGATTATCAGAGCACCTCAACGTAAGAATGGATATATTTAAATATACATCATTACCAGTTAACACATTATCAGCTTATGCTGGGAAACGTACACTATATCTCCATTTAATAATAAGTACTAATATTAAGTTTATTATTTTAAAACTGAATGACGGCATTATGTGATCGCTTGGAAATTTTTGTGAGCAGGAATGCTGATGAACGAACCTAACAAATACGAAGTTGTGACAACAACCGGCCAAATCATATTCTTTGTTGCAGAGCGAACGGAATTTTTTGTAAAAAATTCAGCGTGGCTCGCCAAACCGCCAAACATAGAACTAGGTTTCATGAACGCAGGAGGAGAAAATATTTTCAAGGCAGAGATTGAAAGGGGCTTCCGTGAATACATGTGGGTAAGCTGTCGTTCACAAAACACAGATCTCAAATTATTTGAAATACTAAATTGAAATTCATTTCATGGTATTAAAATTTACAGTCACTGACCGCAAAGCAGAATAATAATAGCGTGATTGGTCGCGTGTCACAGCAAATCGGATGCTTCACTCCTTATTACCTGATCGAAGATGCGATAAGCAACGAGCTAATGACCATAAGAATTCACGACCGAACGGAAGACTTTTGCATTTGTCCCACAACGAGACAAAGTGGATGTTTTGCCTCCAACTACGACATCCTCCTTCCGAGTGGTTGCCACTCCGTGGGCAATCTACAAAAACAGTGTACAGCTTCCGGGCTCACCAATCAATACAATGTTAGTTTTTGTCAAGGCTTGGAACCTGGAGTCAAGAGTCTCCTAATAGCTGCTGCGATCATGATGGTACACTGACATAAACAATCCTTGTTCACTGCACACAATGCACAGTCAGCAAAATTTTCAATTTCAACTGAAAAATTATTATTATAGGAAAATTGATATAAGACATAAATAAATACACGAAGAAATGTAAAGTGTGTAAAACTCAATATACATACTACATATAAGAATGGAAAGGAATGCAATATATATATGTATAATGTAAAACGGTACTTATAGTCATTTAGAATAAATGGAGCATAGCCAAAAAATATATTACAGTGGCAGCAGTACATTCTACAGGAATGACAATTCCAATTTTCAGTCTTCGAACATCACAGACAGAGAGGCGATTTAGTTTGATGTTCTTTCCTTTATACATACATACTTTACTTATAAATTGTTAGATACAATATGAAATTGGACTTACAATTTTGTTTGTGTATTCACAGGACCTGGAAATTCTTCCTCGGTTGATGAAGAAGAGAAGACAATTTGACGTGAAATATTTTTGCTCCCAGTTTTGTATTGCATTACTTTGTTTCTGTGTGCCCTGCATCATTCTCTTGAGTGTACTGTTCACCATGTTGAATAAAGACCAGAGTGAAGAAGACAAACAATGAAAACTTTCAAATCTTGCCGCTCTTTCAATCTATCCTCATTGTTTACATTCATTTCGTTAAAACGTTTCCTATTTTATTATCTAAACATTTACCTTATAAATACGAATTGAACTTTCAATAGTGCCCTCCGCTTTGCATGAACGGAACTCTCGAAAATAAATACAAAATGTCTATTGTATAAATCAGGATATTTGTAAGAGGTAAACAAATACTTGTTTTAATTATGCCATGTATTGTCTGTTTCTTTGTGCACGGACTCCTTTCATGTTCTCTACATCAAAGAGCTGGAACAATAATATTATGTTCGTGTCTAGACAAGAGCATGGTTATTGCTTTGCTGTGTGAACAGTCAGACTTCATCTTGAGGTTGCTTTGCTTTCAACAAACTTCTCAATGTACTTTTGTTTCAATAATTTGTTTGTGTTTAATGGATGCCTAAAAGTGCTAAATGTCTCTTTGTACATAATATATTCTTCTAATTATTGTGTACACATAGTTTGTATTTGTGCGAAACTTTAGACCTTATAGTGTTAAAATTCCTTTGTTCTCAAGAAAACAAAAGATGACAGACTTTTGTCACTCTCACCAAGCATTATTATGAATTGTTGTAGAGGAGATTAAAACTGCGAATCAGTATTCAAATACAAAAATAAGAAGAAAGAAAGAATGGTTATGCTATGCACATATTTATTTGTAATTTGTAAAAGACTAATATTTCGAAACAAAATGTGAGAATTTTGTAAAGATTCTTAACTACTACGGCCATACGCATTATTAGTCATGCAATAACAAGGAATTCCTTTAGGAAAACGTTTTGAAGAGACATTACCCAAGCCAGCGGAGTAATTATATAAAATTCAGAATTTTGATTACTAAATAACAATTCAAATTTACAATTCATTTACGCGCGTCGGATGTAGGAATGTGTATATAGTTATTAATTGTATTTTGTACTGTGTATTATCTATTGGCGGAGATATTTCTACTGGAGGGTGGTTTTGGCAGCGAATTAGCTTGTAGGTGGATTAATCACGAAACATTGAGCAATAATATCGGATGAAGAGCATTACTTTTCCTCGCACCACTCGTTCTCCTTTCGGATTTGCTCTTCCTCCGCTGCAGTAAAGTCGTTCTTGATATTGAAAGTTCGGCGTATTTCCTCTGGCGTCTTTCCCTTTATCATGTTTGCAACCGTTTTGCAGGTCACATCCAAAAGTCCTTTGATATCCAAGTAATTGGCAGCCTTTAACAAAATACATGCATCAATAAATAGGCCGTGTATTGTTATATCTGACAATCAGGGTTTCGGGTGTTATTAGAAACATGATTGCTGTGATTAATTTGATCTACATGTTTTAAGGGATAGGGACCACAAATTAATCCCATCACATTTAATCACAGTATTTAATCCCACTGTGATGGGATTTTAGCTGAAAAGTGTATTTACGAAACTCTGCTGACAATGAAATAATAATGAGAGTGTGAATTTTGAATTTTACCAAAATCAAATCGAAAAGAACGGCTTGGTCCACTTTCAAGAAATCCTGATCCCATTGAATGATGTCATCAGTCCGCTTCTCGCGAGTATCATCCTCATCAGTACTAGGAGGATCATCCTGACAACCAAATCAGTTTTTCCAAGTACAAAATGATTGAATATTTAATAAAGTTTTTCGTTAGCTCAAGATCATTCATAGAAATACGTTTTTACCTTGTGGTGAGTGCACCACTCGATGACACGATTGAGAATTTCACCACGAACATTTGGAAGAGGAATTTTCTCATCGTCTGATTCTGCTGACACATTCAGATCTTCCAACATGGTCTTGATTGTCAGCGACATTTTTGCAATCTCCACATCCACAGGATACTCCTGCGAGTCAGAACTTTGAAGAATTACCTTTGGCATTTCTAAATTTTTTTCTTGATACGTAACACTGAAAAATCAGTCAAGACAAGACTAATAAAAAGATCCTCAGACGTTCCAATAAAATATTTCAATTTGATTGAAAGCGAGAGAGAAAATGACTGTTTACAATAAATTGTTTGGTTGATGTTTGGAATAAAATGGATTTTAGTCATTAGTAAGTAACTATGGTAATAACATATTTAAGAAAAAATTTCTATTACATCTCATAAATTGTGCATTGGAAATTCTATAACGGATGGCGCATCCCAAAATAAAAACTTAACATAGGAAGAATAGGGAAGGGGTGCGGGGTGTGGCTAAAGTAACAAAGAAAGGATGGGGCGGGCGCCCCCCAAGTCCTCACCAAATACTTTTTCAGGTTCAGCGCTAGCAGAATTGACTATATAGCTACATATAACATATTTATTTCTTTTAATGATTTCAAGCCTACATCGATAAAGTCCGAATACTTTATATTATTGATTATTAGATTAAGTGAAATTAGATTATTAGATTATGATGTAGAAGTAGAATTATTATTGAGTCGCGTACCAATGAAATGAATATATCTTCTATTATTGTGTAGGGGAATTTAAATTTCCTTTTCATTATCTCTTCGTCTGAAGTTTCTACAATTTTCTTACTACGTTAATTGTCTTGAAGATGTTCACCGGGGTGAACGAAATACCGACAGATTAAAAGAATAAAAAGATTATGTCATCCTTTAACCTCGTAAATAACCCTTCCTTCTTAAACTCTATTCAGGGATACTAATAGTGCCTGAAAATGACAAAAACTGCCCTAAAAATACAATTTTGCCATTTGAGCTGTACAACTTGGAACGGCAGTACAATCTCAGATCTATCTGAGATTGTACTGCCGTTCCATGATCCACTGATTGGAAGGATTGGCTTAACCTATAGGTTAAGCCAATCCTTCCAATCACATCAGATAGATTTAATATTGACTCAGATGAAGACTAACTATTACAACGTGAATTTCATGAAGTTCATATAACTCTCACATAATCAAAATTTTGCACGGTGAATTAATCTACCCGAAATGTAAACGGACACCCTTTGCGGAAATACAAATAAACGGAGACACCCTTTGCGGTAATATAAAAAACCGTTTTAGCAGCATAGAAAAAATCCTTTAGACTGCAGAAAAAGACTACAGAAGCCACATTACGATTTTAGACAGTTTAGAAGAAGAAATCATCAACTGATTGTAGTTGTGCAAGCCTAGAAATTGAATTATTTGATTGAACAAACTTTTAAAATTGCCGTATTTTATTATGTAAAAAACTACATCCCAAGCAGTCCTGGGAAAACGTCACTTAGGATGTGCAGGCCCTTTAAACTTGGCATTGTAGGACGATATTTGGCCTAAATTGTTCATAAAAATATAGTTTTGTTATCCAACACTGTCGGCTGCTACAGTTATTGTCTAAACGAACGAAACGACCCCGAAAGAAACAGCACATGTTACGAAATGTGACGAAAACTTTTACATTGAAGTAAATAGCGAAACTGCAAGTAGGTAATTGTTCCCTTTTAATAAACAGCAACAACAGCAATAGCTCCATTCTGTCCAGGATTTTCTCTTATTAGCCCCGCTGTTCTGTTCCACATCAAAGAAGTAGAATACAATATCTTTAAGAAACTGACTGCGAAATGGAGAGAGACTATGCAATTGCTTTTTGGCGTGTGAGCAGTCAGACTTATTCTTGAGATTGCGTTGCTTTCACTGAGACTGAACTTTCTCAATGCTAATTTACTAGGATATTATTGTTTGTTGATGCCTATGCCTATAATAATAACATAAAGTACAATAGTACAGTATATATATATATACGATAAAAAGTTTAATACGAGAATATAGTATAATATGTTGTAGGGTGGACATGATACGACTTAATCCCTGCGTCCCCCGAAGAATTCCTTTGAACCAGTCAAAACGCTCATTTATTTCAACATTGGAGCCAGGAGAAAGTAAGTCAAGTGAAGAAAAATGAAAGCATGAATTGCATTAGTCTATTTTCCACATTCACATTACATCACAATATATACATCAGGTTATACCCAAAGTATTTCTATACGTAGACCGTGTGTGTTGTTAGGTGTTGCTCTTGTGTGTAGATAGTGTAGAATTCATCAGTCGGTCGGTTTGGTCAACTCGGATCAATTCTTTTTCGGTGAAGTCAACAAAATGTAACCAGCATTTTGACTCTGCTCTGCACGGCTCTCTCCCTCAACGTTTCCTGTATTATTCAGGTGGTTCATTTCTGTGCAGACTCACTCACACATTCAGTTGTCTATAAATTATTCATCGATAGAAAAAATAGAAAATATTCACTTGTTTCCCTGAATAATATTTTATAGTGCATTTTATTTTATTTATTGCCAAATAGGAGTTTTTGAAATTAGAGCCTTTTCAAATGTATTCTGTATGACAAAAGTGAATAGTAGAAGGTGTGTCAACATGATGGACAAAACGGCTGTATCTTCCAAATCAACAACCAGATCGAATTCTATACACCCTATTCAAGGTATTTCTTTAAAGTGCAATATTTAATTTTGCGCCCTATTTTTAAAGAAGTGTTTTAAACAGGGGATTCCGGTATAATCACAGCACAACCCACCAGAGGCACACCAGTGAAATTCATTTTACCAGGTATCCATGTTTTTTTTAAATATTTAAAATTATTCTAAAATATTCTAATACTTTATTAATTTATGCTGTATAAAGATGTTCCAGAAGGATTAGAATCGCTGAAAGAGACTCAGCATCTTTTCATTAAACAATCAGGTCAACCTATTGAAAGTCAGTTCGTCAGTTGCTAAAATTCAAAAATCACGAATAATTCTTATACTATCTTTTTCAATATTTATTTGAGTTTGCTACCTGTCACTCCATTAATTAATTAAAAATTAGAAATGTATTTTTTTCTGAATGGTGTCAGTATTCAAAACAATGGAGACACATTACGAAGTGCTGAATAGTAACGGAGAGAAGATCTTCATGGCTGACGAGACGACGGACACAAGTACACAAGCCTGGTGCAGAGGAACAAAAGCTTTCGACGTGAGCGTCTTCATTCGATCGGGACTCTACCGGAAGGAGGTCATGAAAATGGATGGAGAGCCTCGCAGCTGTGGCTGTGGAGGAGTAACAGAAATTTAATCACAAAAATCCATACGTTTCGCTTCTTGTTCACGTACAAAGCAACCTTTTCATATGCATAGCTCAGATTCCTTTTTGCAAATAATATATTTCGCAAAAATCATTAAAATTCATTTCAAATTTCCAAAATCCTATGTGACTCATGGGTTCTATATCACCTTTTTTCAGAATTTTACTTTAAAATATTTTTTCCAGAATATTTATT
>JABASC010000392.1:0-42595 GCA_019776185.1 Plutomurus gul
ATGTATGTATATTATGGAAGTATGTGAAACAGATTTTATGAAATAGTTTTATTTTAAGTAAGACGGGAAATAAAAGCGCTATTTGAATCAGAGAATGACTGTTTATGTTCTATCGTTCTTATGAATTCAATGAATTCGAATATGTATATTTATTTCTCGAAACGTGGTATATTATTGGTGTTATTGGGCAATGAGTAAATGTTAGTAAGAGGAATTTCAAGTAATTTGAGATGCAGTGAACATACAGACCAAGAAAAGTCGTGACATAATAAGATTCTGCTGTAGTGGCTTTGAGGGGTCAAGAAGAGGTGACATCGATCTTCCTTAGTTCATCATTAGTAGTCTTCATCCAAATGTAAAATGGCACACTGAATTGTATTTGTGTGTGGGACTAGAAGAGTGCATTGTCAGTTTCAGAAGATGGAAGGCTGAGATTTTGTTTCAACGATCTCTATTACATCATGGCAATTGTGTGAAAGTCCATTTAGATGAGAACAGTCATTACAATAATAATAATGACGCTTACTAATTTACCAATGTGCGGGCACCAACCACCCTAATAACACACAAGTAAATAGACATTCCTTCGCAATTATATAAGTAGTTCCTTGTACAAAATTGCTCATTGTTAGTTAATTCATGTATGAAAGGTATGTATGTAAATCCTACAACTACCTAACAACATTTACAACCGAATTTTACATATATGAAATTGCAATCGCAATCTCAAATAATTAGCATTTATGATATTGCGAACACCAAGTCGGTGGCAAAAATTGGAAAGATCCATTTTAGATAATGTTTGCAATTCACTTGGAAGAAATTGAGCAAATTGAGTAACGTGGAAAACGTGCTTATGAAATTATATTGATAGATTGCCAACATATGTACATACGTGTATATACGTGTTACCGTTGCCTGCCATCGAATTATAACTTTTCGCACATACATATATAATATTTTAAGTAAAGCACAGTTGTCGGCATAATAGCGTTCTATAACCACCTTACTTTATCTGTGTCCACTTGAAATGTTTGTACTGTTATTACAGCTTATTAGTTTCGTGTTGGCCAAGGAAGGGGAACCAGGGATTGACTACCCAGCTTACAGTGCCATTCCACCGCGCCTTCAATTTTCATGCCAAAACCGAATTCCAGGATATTATGCAGGTAAAATGCACACGCTTGTTATTCGTTTTACAATGAAGAGAGTTGCCAATTCCTTCAAATTACTCCTTTTTAATGAAGAATAACTTGATTTGTATAATATTCATAAGTTCTAAAATCAGCAATTAGGATTTCTGAAGGTAAACGAAATTCATTTGGAGAATAACAGAATCATTAATTGATTAAGGCTATTCCATCCCGCAATGAATTTAAGAAGGAAGAGGTATTTTTGAGATCTGGGAATTAGATTTACTTTTTATTCAGCTAATATTTCCCTCACTCCAGTGAACATCTTCAAAACAATTAACCGGACACGATTATTGTACCAAGTTTACCAGTACACGTGAAATCGCGCATTGACTTTTTGGGAGCATGCATATATATGTACACTACCAAGAAAAAGAGAAATATCTAATAAGTGTTTCATTAACCCTTAAACTATTTAGACCCTTTATGACTGTTTCGTACAGAATGCATTAAAAAATTGACACTTACATATATACAATTTACGAATTGGCACTTTTGGTATTGGCACTATTGACCGGTAATCTCTTGTATTTATGTACCTGAAATAAGTATAATGACTAATGACTACTGCTACCACGATATGCAGGGATGTTCCTTTTTATGGCTGCCAAACATCAAAATAGTTCTTCACTGATGGTCTTTGACCAACGATAAATGTATGGTGTCAACCAGTTGATATTAATGTTTGTATGCTATATTTGCATATTTGCAGATAGCGAGACTCAATGCCAAATTTGGCACTGGTGTGTACCTGGTGGAAGAAAATTCAGGTAACGATAACAGCAAATTGCATGCAAATTGAACGAATATTTAGATTCAACCAGTACCGTCAGTAGCTCTCCAATTAAACCTTAGAATTTGTAAAGGAATTTTACCTATACTTGCTGTTGATGAAAATGTACAATAATCATTGTCTTTTCTTGCAGCTTTTTGTGCCCTAATGCGACCGTATTCAACCAACAATATCGAATATGCGATTGGTAATTCAGAAACTAATTATATCCCATTACAAACATTAAATTAATACAATTGACAATATGTAATTGTAAGGCTGCTTACATCAGGCTCTTTAATCCTCAGCATGCTTTTATGATTTATTTGTTATAAGTAGAATTGAACCCATAGGGTTAGTATTAAAGGGAGCAGTTATTTCTATATATTTTCAGTTTATACGTTGTCGTTGTAAATCTTGTCTTTCAGGTGGTACAACGTAGAATGTTCAACATCAGAAAATCTCTACAAAATTAATGAAGATTTGTACAAAGATGCTGACGGAAATCTGATTTAAAGCCTTGGAAAATACAAAAAGAATTAAGTTGGGTCAGCATATATTGTCCGTGTTAAATAATTTGAGCATTTTGTAATGATTCATGTGAAATCTCTAAATACTTTTCAAAAGATAACTTAAGTAATTCTGTTCCATAACTATGCCACTAATTATCACTTGCAGTTAAATCATTTCCAGATGCAGTTATAATATAATCTTTGTAATCAACTTGTGTTAATTTTTATTTTGTGTTACTCCTACTACTATTTAGGTTCATTGCATGCAAAGATTCAGAGAAGCAAAGAATAAGAAATTTCATGTTCATGTAACGTTTGGCTATAAGAGATAGGAGATAGTGTAATTTGGCATTGCGGTATTTTCGTTACATACTTACGAAGTTACAAGTTACATTAGCTTGTACTTGTAATCATGACGAAGCAGTCGGACAATTGTAACTTGTAATCGTGACGAAGAAGTTAGACAATCGTAACTTTTAACTTATAATCACAAAGAAAAAGTTGGATAATTTTAACTTATTTATAAACATCACCACATAGAAGTTAGCACACGTAACTTGATACTGTAAGGCCGAGAAGTCGGTTAGTCACCAAGCCTGCATACTCTGGATCTTCGATTAAACTATTAGTTTTATGGTTCTACTTACTAAAATTTTATTTTTAATGCAATTTTCATCATTTTTTCACATTCATGGACGGAAGAATCTGCATTATTTAGCAAAACGAAGAAACACTACATTAAAAGCACGATACGGACTCTAAATTATGCGTCAGTAAGTAAAAGGGTTTGTCTTCAGGTGGAACAACGTGGAATGTTCGACATCCGAAACTCTTTACAAAATTAAGGACGATTTGTACAAAGTCACTGGGATGATTTAAAATCTCGGAAAATAAAAAAATTGTAGTACATATGTTATACAGCTACCAGTTTGACGCTCTCAAAGAACGTTTGAGTTCCGGAGAGGAGTTGGAGTTGGATTGACCTTGCAAACGGGTGGCACCATATACATGTTAAATAATGTGAACATTTTTAAGAATTCATGAAGAATCTGTTAGTAAATTAATGCTTTTCAAGAGATTCCTTAATTCTGTTCTACCCATAATTATACAGATTATATTACTTATTATCCTGTGCAGTTAAATCTTTCCAGATGCAGCTATAATTTTATTGACCAACTTGTGTTAATTTTTATTTGCCCTACTACTACTAAATTTGTGCTCCCTACTGAAGAAGTCTGCGTGTAAAGTGCTAAGTACATGTACATAGCAAGTACATGTGTAGTTCAGTTCAATAATGCGCCTGCTTTTTTATGTAACCCTTATGACAAAATACTTTGCAATAAAATGTCGTCGCTTTTGTACAATATCCATAACTCATAAAGCTGCACTCTGTCTGTACAAACAATGATTGTATAAATTAGTGGAAGCTAAGTGGAAAAGGTACCGAAATCCCATTGCATTACTAATTGGGTCAAGTGACGTAAGTCATGCACAAGTGCAAAGAGATGACAAAACCTCTTCAGGAGCTAATTGATGATCAAAGAGAAATTGTCAACAGAAAGTCTCACTACCGAGGAACTGCAAACTTATAAATACGACTATAAATGGCGTGCACCTAAAATCAAATTGTCACTGACGCTTCCAAGCTTGATATTTAAACACCGAAGTTGGTCACTGAGCTAAGCAGATAAGCTTGCAAGTCTATACACGAAGTAGCAGCTACAATGTTGGTTCGGATTTTTATACTAGTATTGATCTCCTATTTCATTGCAATTGCGAATTGCGAAGGGTCTGAAGAGCAAACAGAAGAATACACCTCAAGGCAACCCCGTTTTCAATTCAAATACGATTCTTCACTAAACGAAATAGGGAGTAAAGACGACCCCGTTCCAAGAAACTATTGGGTACCGGCGGGACTAGAATTCTCGTGTAAAAACCGCTCTCCTGGTTATTATAGTGACCCCTCACCCCAGTCAAAGTGCCAAGTAAGTTTAGTACTCAAAATAAATAAAGTGATTTCTTAAGTACCTATATTTTGCACAACAACAATTTAGACCCGTGTGTAAACACGCAATCCGATTTTGTTCTTCTCGTTAAGGAAATTAACTATCAGCGATCATTTTTAAATCAAAACCCCGGAGTGTTTTTCTTTATTTTATTATAGGAGACTTCAAGCATGTTTTCCTAACTTTAGCATTGTAATTCACGTAACGGATTTTGATAATATTTGAAATATTATTGCATTGAATAGTATCCCTTCTCTTTGGGATGCCGGATTTAGTCATTTTAGGGAGTAATTCAATAGAATCTGCAGTTTCTAGACTAGAAGCAAACGGAGTAAACAAAGTAATACATTACAGTACAATACAGTAATAAAATAGTCTGTAGAGCACCCTTCTATCTTCTCTATGGTCAACTTGATCAGCCTTCTCTTTGTTCTCATCTTTTAACTCCGTACAAAATCGTTAGATGTCAGGTATAATTTCTTTGTGGTACAAAATTTTAACTCTCACATCTCCAGAAAGGATAAAATCAAGTAGTTGAATGAATGCTGTCGTTGTATATTTATCCTACGATTGACTCATAGTACCTATATTATTAGGTTGAGCGAGCACCTTTTACACAATAATGAGACAGTCCATCATCATGAGTTATGCAGTTATGACAAGGTAGACATGCGTTTCGGTAAATTGTGTTTATTTTTACATGATTTATATGCAAGCAACAGTTGCTAACATTGTACCACATATACTATGCAATTACAGTAGGATCTTTCATAACAAAAGTTCGTAAACAAAATTTTGACAATGCAAATGAAAGAGAAATAGCTCGAGCTCTTCATGACACGATTCCGCATTATCAGTCTAATAAATTAACATAAGCGACTGTCCAAGTCTAGTAATATATTGCTGTTGTGTATCCCACCATTATTGTGTGTTACTTAATATTTAATGTTCATGTAAGAGTTAACTCCTCCACAAATTTGGTTGACTTCTCTCACGAGATGTGCACAGTATCTATTTATTAGTGGGCTACAAACAGTGAGAATCGTGGGGCTGCATTCTGTCGTTAGGTCAAAATATAAATAATTGATGTCCTAGTAGTAGTTGCTGCTAGAGTTATAATAATGAGTGAACAAGTCTATTGAAGTTGTTTTGTTGGACCTGATCCACAGGCCTATCATTTGTGTATGCCAGACGGAAGAAAATACACAATGCTATGCGGTGTCGCAACTGTTTTCAATCAAAGAACTTTCGTTTGCGACCATTGGTATAATTACAATTGTGGCGACGCGTTAACTGATTATCGATTGAACGATGAGCTGTGGGAAGATACGCTTCTGCCGTCCGTCACTGTGAGGACTTCTAATCGAGTGGAAACTAGTGAGTCAAGAGAATCGAAAGAGTAATTAATTCCCATACATTAATTACTATGCTTCAAACGCTAAAGTCAAAGTGGGATGCGACGATTTATTTTTAGATACAGATTTCCATTGAAAATTAAATACATTTTTGTATATTATCAATTTGTGTGTGTCTATTTAAGGTGACTGTCTCTCTCCAATAAAAATTTTATACTGCAAGGGTTAGGGAACTTCGGTATGAAAATTTGTTTTACTTTTAGTATGAAAGTTGCTGGTATATAACACTATTATTTATAAATGTAAGAAGAAATGTTGATGAATCCATAATTGACATAAAATTATTGTTTATTACAATTTTAACAGCAGCTACCATTTTCGTACCACCAGCGTAATCCTTATTGTATCTAGTTACCAATTATTTTTGTATAATTTCCTTTATAAAGAACAACTACATGACTAGGTTCGAGTAACGATTTATAAATTGTAAAACCACAAATTTAAAAACATTTTTACTTGAATGGTAATGTTGAACACAATGACCCAATTTGTGGTACTACAAATTTTATATAACAAAGGTGTGTTTTCGCATACATTTTATGTTCATGTGGGGTTAGATTTAGTGTTATTGATGTTGTTGTTGTAGTGCTTGAGTAATTAAGTAATACCTGTTCGAATTTTGCATGAAACACATACCTATAGTAAAATATGTTGTCCATTTACATATCTAATGATTGATATTGATATTCTCTAACACATCACAAAGTAAAATTTTAGGCATCAAATGTATGACAGTTAAGTCTCAGGGGATGAAGTTTGTATGGGGTAGTACAGCTGAATTGTTGAATTGTTGTACAGCCGCTGGAACTACAACGTATTACAAACCCCTCTTCATCGTCGTAGCACTAGACCGCAGAATGGTGGAATTGTGAAAGAAAATTATCCTATGATTCTTTTGTAAGGGGATGTAGCAGGTTGCAGTTCGAGTGACTGTAAATATAAGAAATTGGGGACATAAGTAAAATTAAGCTTTATATTTTGTCAAGCTTGATTCTATAATGTGTGGAACGTTAGGATATTCCTTCTTAACATCCTTGACTTCAAATTCTGCTCAAAACACCGACTGAGTGATTGAAATGTTGCTGGGATTATCTGTCGGGACCTAACTGCCACTATATATTTATTCAGATGTGTACATACAATTGTATGTATGTATAATGATTGTAAATAAGCAAGTATTTCGTAACAAATGGCACTTTGATTCTATGCTTGTACTAATTAGCACCAACACCAATTATTTAATGGTGGTACAAGGCATGCTTGCTGTGATCAAGCACACAAGCCTAAACACAAACACAGTTTTTATTATACATAGCAGTACATTAAAACCTTAACTTACTGTAAGCATTCATTTGGATCAGCGGCTACTACAGCACATACAGCAAAACAGTGAGATTTAATGCTTTATTTCGCTTTCTTTCCATTCTGTAAATAGAACAGGATTTAAACTAGTTCCACTGAAGGTTTAAAAATCTACAAACTACATAACAACGTGCAGTGTGAGTCATCCCAGTTCTCTTTTACCACCCACATTCTACTATGAATTATTATTGTACTGATAATAATATTTTACTTGGACGCTACCATGTCTGCAATTTAACGCTTCATCACAATTTACCGTTGTTTCAATTCAGTCAATCTACAAATTTTAACTTTTGCTTATGTATATTTAATCGTTTAGGTATTCATTAATGTGGCCGAAATAGATTTACGTTTAAGAAAATATTTTTTCTAGTGAAAATCATTTACTGTGAGATAATCACGATGCTTATGTGAAAATTAAGATGTCTTATCCATAGGTCAGGGATAATGATGCAATTTATTTCTATTTAATTACTTATCGAACGCTGTATTCACAGTAAATTTAATTTAATTGCTGAAAAATGAAATTGAATGTATACTTCTACCTATAGATAAAAGTGTTGATCTGACTATAAAGTGGATATTTACAAACAGAATATAAATAAAATGGTTGACACCAATTCTCAAGGAAGCAATATTGGAAGTTGAGGAAGTTTTATAAATTGTGTAATAGAAATAGATCATGTTTTGCTTCTACAAATAAGTTCATTGAAGCGAGGTTGACCAAACCTTCATTTCGTGTTCCCTGCAAGACCTTAAGGTAGAAATTTAACCTTATAGCACTACATTCTATTGCAGGTTTGGAGCAGTACACAAAACACTTGAATATACCTACTTGCATTCCAAGGTTCTCCACTTGGTCACATTGTCAGAAGGAAAAAGGAAATTCCACCAAATTTCTCTTTTCTAGTTATTATTTAATCATTAAGAACATTCCTTTTACGTGGAATTTAATGAGTAATGATATCGAACGCAAAGAGATTTGAGAAGTGGCCAGTTTAACAACGGCCGGCACTGCCCAATGCATTTAGCACATACAGCAGTGCAGCACGAAATAAACTATCTATAGTAACACAGTGAGGCTTTACGCACTGTCTGTGACTTATTTAACTAAATATATAGGATTGCAACCAAGGAGCACTGTTTATAGTATCTCCTTATAAATGTTATCTATGGTTGTGAATAGGTATTTGTTTTTAGATATTTCTTGCTCAATGGTTTATACTGCTGCACAGATAATAAGTACACCCACTGTCGTGTCTTTAAGATTGGGAGGTAGGAGGTTTTAACACTGACAACCGATACTCGCTCACAATCACAATCATAGCACATGCATATTACACAAAAATGTACCTGCTTACATTCTAATTACTGTCTAAACACTTCACAATCAACATGAGCCTAGGCATGTATACATGCAAATAATGCACGTGCTAATAGTGTAGCAAGTATTAAAGGCTAGCAAAACACAAGCCAATTCAATTTTTAAAACCGTTTAATTTTGCCATCACGTGACATCACAAGCCATATAATTTATATGTATGTAGCGAAAAATACACAAAGCTGCCGTCGTCTTTATGGTAATCGGCTAATATCTAATATTATTATTGCTATGCAAATGACTACAGAGGCTGATTGTCTGCGTTTAGTCGCACCAGATCTACATGATGCTCTAATTTAAATAATTCATACGAAGAATTGCACCTTCATCCATTAACTTCACAGAATGAGCTCGAATAAATGATAATAATACCTTTCACTCTATCATCGCAACATTACACATAATACATAATAAAATATATTTAGTCGGAGGAGTGAAATAGCATAAGGTTAATAATTCAACGTTTGTAAGTAAGCGCACGCTAAGTGCAGACTGTTGCAAGTGCACTTATTTCTACTCCCCGTGATTTGCATGGCGACTCACTACCTATACAACATCGTTTACTTTCAGAGTGACTGTGTCCCAAAATTACGCAATCATAGAGTAGATGCTATGCTGTGTGATTTCGAAACGTTCATTTTTAGACATCTACTAACTACTAATAATTTATAATATAGTTACATTCTACACAGAAAAGTGGCATTAAAGCAATGTATAGTACACATTCGAGCAATTTCATTATTGGTTATAGTTAGTGCTTCACTACACAAATCCAAGATGACGAAAAAAATATTTCGAATACAAATAAATTCTCTAATACCTACTTACTTACGTGCAATTATTTACTAGGTACTAATACTCCACTTTAATAATAAAGTTACGGATGCCTGCCCACTAGTGCATAATTGTTAACTACTGTCAGTGTGAAAATGTGGTTGCTCAGGTTAGCTGCTCCGTCAGTTAGCATATTTAGCTGAGGAGATGTTACTTAACAATAATAGAAATGGAGAGTGGGACGGATGTCTGTCTGACAGAATATTTAGCATACATAATGAACAAGTGAGAGAGAAAGGAATCACGTTGAAATGGAATAACAGCTAAACATAACAGAACGGTGAGCACGAACGAATGCAAAGTAAACAAGCTCGACTTCTTGTGCTGATTGGAATTTGTTTGCAAAAGTAATAGTGAGAGAGAGGGGGGAGGAGATTTGTTGTGTTGCTGCGGAGGATCACCTATCTTTAGATGGCCTGATGCATGGCTGAACTTGAACTTGTCAAAAAACTTTGACGCGAGACGTAAAAATATCACTATTAGTGTAAATATGCTAATGAGGTGCCTGTCCTGCAGTAGTAAGTACAGTCAGGTACGAACCAACAATAATACCAAAAACTCCTTCCTCATGTACTATGTACGTGTACATCCAAAATTGCCAGGTCATACTGCCTGCACTAAACTTTGGTGTATTTACTCGCATAGTTAAGCGATGTAAACATTTGCATCGTCGTGTGTACTTGTTTAGTAGTGCTACCACAATCAGAAGATATGGGCTCTGTTGAAAATGTTATGTACTGAATATGCACATGCATACTTTTCATTTCTTCTGCATTGCTACTAGTATTCAAATTTTTTTTATTGTACTCCTACATACTCTTGCCTGTGCACATGCCCACTCATGAAAGATGCAGAAGGAACTGATTGCATTGTTGTTGCCGACTTCTACTAATCGAGAGTCAACTTGAGTTGACGTCCAGCAACCAACCATCTGTGTACAAAAGAAAACTCCCTGGCTGAAAAAGGAATGGCAATCATAATGACGAAGGACAGTTGTTCACAAGAATTCCTGTTCAGTGGGAACGCTGTTTGCTCGTCAACGAGGACAATGAAAAGTCCAGACAATCTAAATTCAAGAGAAGCTGTTTGATGTAATGGATTGAATTTCAGCAGAATCATTTGACTCCTATTCTACTACTACTATCTCTACTACAATCGCACTATGCCTACTATAGTACATATAACAGAATATTCAGAATTGTCCCTTGGACATTTTGCCTTTATATCTTCAGTGTCTTTTAAATGGTAGCTGCTGCACGCACTTCACATAGATATACATAGCAATGTACCTATAGAGTGTACTACTTATATCTGATTAAGGTTTCAGATGCAAGATGCAGTATACACACACACTGTATATGCAGTGAGTAGGCAATTATACATAGTCGGATAGATGCCAGCGACAAGAGAGGAGTCGAGCGGAGAAAAATTCTCGTCTTCTGACATATTCTGCTGTGTGCATATCGTGGCTCTGTACATACATAGTGATTATTGTCTTGTCAGCTCAGCTCAGGTGAGTTCAGTCTCCTTGTATGCATTAGGACTTATTGCATTGTTGTACAAGAGCGTATCTCGCAGCAAACTAAAGTAATCGTTCGTTTCGTGCGATAAGTTTCTGCTTCTCCAAAGCAATAGTGGTATGCAGAATAAAAGGGTTATATCTTTTAGGTAATGGTAGTATGGTATGGTAGTAGTAGTAGTAGTAGTAGCAATGGATATATAGTAAGATTTGATTTCATGCATTTGTTTGGCCAAAAGGATGGTGAATGATTCGAGGTGGTGGAAAGGGAAAGGGTGGTTCCTTCATTTCTTCTGATCTATCTTTGAGAGTATCTCTCTCTCTCCTCTCAACTCTCAGGTCTCGTTTACCTCCACACACACACAACTCTATAAGTTCAGTTTGTCTTTAGTAAGCATTTATGTAGTTCGCTTTACCTTGGTAAAGCAAAAAGTAAAGCCCACAAACACCAGCCACTACTCTACTATTACTACTACTACTACTACAGATACTACTGCACCATTGCATAGTAAATACTACAGCGTGTACAATGCAGTAAAGCAAACACGATGCGATACATTAATGTAGTGGTCGCTTACATATAGTCCAGTGACTGTGCCGTGTAACAGACAACCTACAACAGACACGTACAGACAAGAGAATTGCAGTGAACTGTGCAGCAATATTACATTACACACACAGCGTCACTCATTCTCTTCATTCTTGCACAGCAAACAGTCGACTTTGGATGTAATTAGCTCTAATTTACGTACTGCTTGCATTTCTAGTGTGGTGGTGCATTGTTTCTGTGAGATTTGTGCTGGTTTTGTGTGCGTCTCCTTGTTTTCGCCTTCGGTCTTGTTGTTTTTCATTCGTTGTGCCTTTGGGTGTTAGTTGTTGATATAAGCTGTTCCCAGAGCAGTTGAAAATTCTGCATCTCGTCCAATTTCTCTGCGTAATACAACAGATCTGATTTGAGCCATTGAATTGAGACTGGACAGAGGAAAAACCTGAGCCAGCCAAAGAGTGGGTACTTCACGTGTTGCGGTGCGTCTCCGTACTGCAGTGTAGCTGTAGCAGTGGTAGTGGGTGTAACATGTGAAGAGATGTGAACGGGGCTGCAATTGCAATTGTGAGCCGAGGATATTTTGTCATTTTCTTCTTCCGAAGACTTCGGAAATTCTCCTTATTTAAATTCCAAGTAAGTTCAACAGTTTCTTCTAATATAATAAAGTGTCTGCAATCTACACAATTCAAAACATTCTACAAAAATATAATAGTACTTATCGGACTGTATATTCCTAATGGGCAAAAAATGGAGTATCAAACTTGAATTCTCTTCAATGTGTGTAGTACTTATTGTCAGTGTAGTAGTACATGTAGAAAATGGAACAATTCAAAGTCATAGTTAATTGAAAAGGTACAATATCAGCTACCAAAGAGAAAAACAAGAACACAGACAACGTTAGTTATATTGTTGCAGAGTATCTTTATGGATGCATTCAGTCAAGTGTCGTATGGTGCAATCATTCAGGAGTCTATTCTGTTGTAACAGTTGTCATGATGAAGCGAGAGGGAATTCAATGAATCGAGTTGCATTGGATGAATGAGTATAAGACTATACCATAGAGATATTTGAAATTGTAAGGTGCAGCGGTGCATTATCATGTACTTCTACCTATTCTCTTTCTGTGTACTCCATTCTCTTGTGTGTTGTGTGTGTTGTATGTGTATGTATAAATATGTGTACGACATAATAGAATAGAAATAATTTAAATTGACTCGACTGTATAGCACGTAGTGGTGGTGGTGGTAGATGGCCTGTAGAAGAGTGGACCGAACCGTTACTTTTGCAGATAGACATAAAATAAAATATTAGGTAGTACTCACATTTGTTGTTGTTGGTAGCATCTATTACGATGCATTGCTTAGGCCATTCGTGAATTCTAGCAGCAAGAGTTGCCAATCTACAAATTAATGAGTCATTCTAAGCATATACGCATACGTACTACATATATCGTTATTATTCAAATTCAGGCATTCTTTCGTTGTTTTCTCAAGTGTGAAACTGTCTCGAGTTGAATGTATCCACTTGAATTGAGAGACCAAAGAGGAGTACATATCTCTGAATACGTAGACGCAAGCGGATGCAGAGATTCACTAACAGAGTGAGAGAAGAGCTGGTAGTATTAACAACTCCTATTAAATTACACACTTAAACACACATGCTAGAAAACTACCATCCCATTAATCGTCTTGTGTGTTTTATTCTGAAGTAAACAAAGTAAGAGATATTCATTTATTGAGGTCTTAAAGGGCTTCAAATGTAAACTAGTGCCGCTTGCTGTGAAAAGAGTTATGACTGGGGTGCATCCTTTATACGTGTATGTAGGCTCTGTAATATTGGAATATGTACACACATGCACACATTTCCAAAGCCTTTACAGATGTTTGAAAGTTAGTTCATGAGCTTTTGACGAGACAACCACAGGAGAATAAAACACACATACATACATCTCGTATATCGTTTACTAACACCTAGCCATGTGAGTCTTGAATGTGAAAAGCAAAGCAGCACACATCATCAAATTTAGTGTATCTTTGCGTACATAGAATGGCAGTAGAGGAATGGATATAGTAGTTAAATACAGAAAAATAGTGAATGAGTGTTAGATGCAAGTTGGTTGTGCTGTGTATGTATGTATGAGTAAGTAAGTGTAAAATCAAGTCAAACCATTGTTTTTATACGAGTATGATGAGTAAAGTGACCATAGCCTCAGAAGAACAACAACGAAACTTGTGATGATATAAAATCAACAAGTAGTTACTATATATACAGATAGGAGCTTATTAACGCTCTCAGATCCATTGCTTTTGCTCTGCTCTTGTCTTGGTCTATGTAGTGTGTCGGAGAACTTTCTCCTGTCATGAGCTGAGAGAGCAAACCACGCGAAAAATGCCAGCACGCTGTAGTGCTATGCACACTGCTACTCTCGTCTACTCTGTACTACTCCTATATATTCATTCATGTTAGTAAATGTGCACACACTCTACAAGGTACGGAGTACAGCACAGTGTAGTACAGAAATACAGATTCATGGAGCTATCGAAAGATTGGCGAAAAAAATCGTGCACTCTACTAGTGGTACTCTATTAGTGGAGAATTGTTTATATTAGCTAGTATACGTGCTTTACTGTTGCAGCTACATATACAATTTATTACGAGTATGTATATTTAAAGCAGCAATTCTACCAGAGTGCAGACAAATATGATAAACTAGCAATTTTCCACATATACAGTTCTATATGGAAATGGCGTATACTAGAGTATCCTATCTCTGCTATGCTCCTGACCAGAACGATACAATTTTTGCCACAACCTTCATCCGTCAATCCAATACATAGTATGAAAAAGAATAAAATTCTGTTCTGACTTGAGTGAGCTGAATCGACCGACCCAAATAAGCATTCACTTTAACTGCAATTAATTACTCGCGAACTACTTCTCATTACTGAAGTTTTGCTAGCAACATAAATACTTACATCTATTTTGCTCTCTCTTCAGCAATAGTAATATCTGATCGACCAGATTATCAACATGCTACAGCTAACAATAAATAAAAGTGTGCAGTGGACTCTAATCAAAAATTTATTGTTTGTATGGCCGACTGGAAACCAAAGTGTTTACTGCAACAGAATCGAGAGCAATTATTTTGACTCCTTCACTTCTTTTCTTTTCGAATATTTAAAAATACCACCCAGTAACGATCATCTAGCGTTCCACTCCAAGAGATTTAACTAGTTCTTGTATGTAGTGCATATTTCGATTAGCATAAATAGAACTTCCTAGGAAGACGAGTGTGACAACAATAAAAAATCTTTGTTTGGGCGTACACAGAAATTGTCTGTGAAGACGACAAAACAATTTAGGCAGCAACCGTACGGAAATAATCCAGTACAGTATTTTTTTCGAATATTTTTCACACAAACCAGCTTGTTAATGAAATAAGTAGTATGAGATGTCGTTAATGGAACTTGTGAACTACAGAAAAACAAAGCATCCCTGTACCTATTTGAAATAGTTGTTACAAGTAGAAGGAATTATTTTTGACATAGCGTAAAGTGCACTAAAAACAGCATATACATATTATCCTACATTATTTATTATCTGCAATCTGTTCTGTAGGTAGTACATAGTCACGTATTATCAGTCAAGTAAAGATAATTCAAGTCAACCTAACTGAAGGGAATTCAATGCCCAGAAGATCAGCAGAGAAGGCACATTTGAATGCAGAAGTGGAATTGCATGAGAGAATAAAGAGGTGGGCCGAGGTAGACGGGGAAAATAGTTGCTTTGCTGGTGCTCCTGCACGAAAATTGGCACGGCTTGTGGTATTGTGAACATGCATTTGTATAAATCTGCTGTGAATGAGAACTACAAAACTCTACGAGTTGGCTGATTCTACTGGTGGTAGATCCGATTGACTATATGCTACTATGTTACCACTACACCACTATAATACACCAAGTGATAACTTCTAATGTCTGCACCAGTACCTTATTGCTATCAGATTGACTTGACTGACTTGGGGTGACTTTACTCTAAGGTACATCATGTGTTTGTAATGTAAGCAAGCAGAACACTACGTCTACTGCGTGTTGCTACTACCACCAAAATGGAATAAAGATACAGAGAGTCAGACTGCTGCTACTACCCCATGGCAAAAATCGCATTGAGAGAGCAAAGCAGAACGGCATACACTTACTACAACAGCGTATAACGATTACTAGATATGAATGCATACATTATATCTTTATAAGATATGAGAGATTCCAAATTCACAATATATGTATGAATGTGTATTCAAGACAGCAGCATAACACTTGCTATATTTAATAACCACTTTCACTGTCCACCAGATCTGGGTGATTATCATTTTTTCTCTTGGTTTCAACAGATCACCTAGGAAGGACGACGAAAACGACAATGGTCTGCCGGCTGCCCCTCTTGCCATCATGGATCCCCTTTACAATATTGTTAGGTAAGTTGCTTTATAACTACTACGTGTACATAAGTACAAGCATATGTATGCACGTACTATACTCAAGTATGTAAATCAGTACTGGCTTTTTAACTTTGCACATAATCATCTGGATAGTTAGTGGACTTATAATAATGTGGCTTGTATATGCATATTTTTCGTGCGTATCTGCACTGCAGCAGAGAGCTCTCCATTTCAGTTCAACCTGCCCACGGATCATTTAAATGCGATACGTTATTATGTTACATTTACATTAGAACGTGTATTCACAGAAATGTATCTTTTCATCTGCAAGCTCGTATTATTTATTATTATTATTGTATTATGTGCTGGTGCTACGCCCAACTTGTGCCTATTAAATAAGTAAGTTTAACATTGGAAGTCATTTTTGGTGCTCCGTACTCTGTACACACCATTGCTAATGGATGACATGTGTACACGAATGAAACTATTCTAAATGTAAAACCTATGGTCTACCAGTCCACAGAATGCACCGTGCTTGTTCAAATACTACAAAGTAAAATGTGTTTTGGAGGTGGTGAGGAGTTGATAATATTGTTATGGTGGCTTTAACTAGTTTTACAAAGCGACGGACGACAGACAGAATCAGCGTGAGTCCTGTGTCCTGCCAGAATGCAAGTGTCTTTGTAAGTAGATTGGTGTTTGCCTTTAATGGCTATTTAGTAGTTCATGCAAATCTCGTCCCTATATCGCCAAATGACAACAAGAAGACAGGCCAAGAAAGCTCTATAAGATAAACACACTACTGTCAGTGAATGAGTGCTTAGAAGGCATTGTAATGAATTCAATTGAAAGAATCTTTAGTTTTCTTAAAGCATTCAGAAGTAGTAGCTATTAGTATTTCTGCTCAGCTGCATACTTATTTAAGACACTATCTGTGAGAGTGATGTTATCTAACTTTCTGTAACGACTGTGTCACCATCGGTTATTTATTTGTAAAAAAAGAGCTGCTCACATGGATTTTTTTACGTTATTATTGAGACTTGCGGGGCTGAACATTTTGCAACACCTGTCACTGCAAATGCTACTGCATAGAGATAGAGTTGCTATATAGAGAGGGAATAAAAAGTAAATAGCCCGATTACTGAGCTCTTTTACACTCCAGTAAACAACATTAACATTTCCATTAGAGATAGTTGAAAGGGTGTAATCACTCCAAATCTGAGCTACCAAAGAGAGCACGCTGAAATAATATGCCAGTAGTAGTACATAAATAGTTGTAGTAAATTAGACTAAATTGAGATAAAGACGATGTTTGTGTGCAGTCTTGAAGCTAAAGGTCCCGTTATGTTTCCTATTCCTGCATTATGGTTAGAGTGGGCTGGTTCTCTGTACATATATCCTTATATTGCATATAGCATTTCTGTATTGTGTCTGTGTGTTATTTAGTAGAGTAATGTGGTCTGTGTATGGTGTGTTGATGGTCAATGTAAACTTTACGCTAAATTGATCCAATTTTGAAAAAATATATTCTGAGAAATTTCGTGCCTCCAAAACAAATCTTTGGAAAAAATGGGTTTACTTTTTTGTATGGTGAGAACAAATAGGAACTTTGTACAATTTGGCATTTTCCCACCATCTCTCTCACTGGACTCTACACCCTACATATGTACGTACTTTTGTGTGTACAGAAAAAAGTATTTTTACCTCACTCACTTTTGCTGTAGACAGTGACTATTAAGTTTTACTGCCAACAGTAAACTATCAATGGATATAGCTGCATCCATGTTCACTGATCGGTACATGCACAGGCTCATGCAATCATTTATTATTATACACAGCAATTCACATGATGGTTTATGATGAACGGTATATGGTATTCAATGCATTGAAGCAGTTAATGCAGTACAAGTGTTATAAGGAATACGTGTAGTCTGACAAAACAGAACTGCAACTAGTGAAAGTGATTTGAGACGAAAATAGATATTTTCTAAGGACAAATCGAAAGAAAGTGAAGTTGAACTGCATGTTGGTATTGAGGATGAGGAGTGGAACGGAAGATTTCAAATTAAACATGACCAACAATAAATTAGTCTCAAGTGACCTTAGTGACAATGAAAGAAGAAATAGAAAAACCAATACAGGAAAGTTCTTTCACAAAGAATACAAAGCAAAATAAATGTCTCTTCAAGTCTAAATTTTCAGATTTTCCCCCATAAAGGCAGCTGTGGCGGACATGCCTTAAAATAATACATAAATGGGAGGTAGTAGTAGTTTTAGTACTATTTGCTACTAAATACAAACAGTAACTGTAAATGCCTCCAGCGACACACATTCGCTAGGCTACTCCATACACACGTATAGAAATACTACGTCACTCTTTGCTTGCGGTTTAAATGCTCTCTATATTGTGGGATATTAAGAGTTGATGCTGCTATTAGTCACTGGTTACGTTTATACGTACACAAAAGTGCACTATACCTTTAGCAGAGCGTATGTGCCCCACTGAGGTAGTTTTCTCGCAACTGCATTGCTCTGCTAACAAGTATTGCAGTAGAAGAGAGATTTATCTTTTTTTATTACGGAATTAGGGCGAGGCTTACCTCTTACTTATCAAACGCGTTGAAATATTTATGCGAAATTTGTTCTGTACTCAAACTATGAAATTTTACTATTATAACTGCACTACGCAGATTATAGTACTCACTATTCAGTGTTCACTATTGTTATAGTTGCAGAGGTATATACTTATACCCTCAATTATGTTTAATTATATGTGCACATAACTACTGACTACTTTTAGTCCCGGAAATGCTAGTCTTCAATTGTACATAATATATATGTTTACCCACACAGATGCAAGCACAATGGCATCCATCCCTTTAAGTAGGTACATAAATACTACACAAATAGGTGTGTTAACATCTTGCCAAAAAATATTGTGTACTTTTGCGGTTACACTACTATACATTACCATTTGTAGTGGCATCTCTGTTTTGTATGTTTACCAGACGGCTTTCTGCATTTGCCGCATTAGTAAGAGCGTTTAAACAGTACAAAAGCCTCCCAGCGACGCATATAAATTGTATTTCGATATGGTACAAATTGTAATGAAATGCAAGGAGTGTATCACAAGATGAAGGCACTATGGGTGCAGTCACACAATAGTCACAAATAGTGGCATACTACGTAGGAAACTGAGCAGACGTGAATCAGGAAGCTACGTGTGCTTCAGTAGCAAATAACCAAAACCAAATCACAACAAATGAATGAGATCACTTGTCTGACTCGTAATGTATAATCGTCTTTTCTATGCTGCGTGCCTACTGGCTTACTTATGTAGTCGCCAGTCGCTGATTATGGAGGCAGGAATTAGAAAACATTTTTAATGACCATTATAATAATCTGTGCCATTATTCAAGGGTGAACTTGTTCGCTCTTGGCTAATACTAATAATGTTTCAATTAAAATGCTACATTGTTTTTTTCTAATTTGTCATCCAGCAATTTACATGAGCTTGGTGTTCGGAGAAATTCCGGGTGATCGTGATTTTAACAATGGCGAAGCTGCAGATACAGGAAGTAATGTAACGAAGAATTACACCTTAACTGGGATACCTCAGATTGATTATGTACACGACCCAAATCTTCCGCGGGAGCTTAATGGCTACAATCTCTCCACGTATCCTTTCTTAAATAAAGTCCCTACGAATAACAATTACTCTTGTGAAGGACTCAAGGATGGATTTTATGCAAGCGTCGAGTATAAATGTCAGGTACTGTCTGTAATTAAGCTCAATGTATTTATTTATGTATACCTCATTAGTTGTAGTAGTATTAGCTGATTTTCAGAGCAACAGAGACTGATTTTAAGTATGCATTTAGTACGTAATTACAAACAATATTTATAAAACGACATGTATTGATAAATTATATTGATATGAGATTGTGAGATGTGAGATATGAGAATTTTGCAAACCATAAATATTGCAAGTGTTTACGTTTACTTGTACTACGTGGCAATTAGAAAATACTAAAACAAACTTTGAAGGTTGAAATTTCAGGGAGGATCATTTTATCCTATGCAGCTATACCTATGATTTGCACACCTTTAAGTTGGTAAATATTTACACCAAAGGTTCTGCCACAGTCTTTGATTTCTGTGATCAGAATGATTTCAGTTGCGTGTTTTAAGCCTTTTAATTACTAGAATAGGGATGGTGGGGGCAGCCCAAACCCAAGACTGAACGACAGAAGAGCCATTCGTGACCATGTGCACTCTCTGACACTATTAACGTTCATGTTTACTGTGTCTTGGTCAGCTAACATACATACACTGTTGGTGTAACCTTATGCAGAAGACGGGGCGAGCCAAATTTTTGTAATAACGTAAAAAATGCCCTACGCATTTTCACAATGAACTTTGGATATCTCATTCAGTCTTCGTATATAGAATGTAATTTCTTATGAAGCTCAGCAATCGCACGTACAAGATGTATATATAATGGTACTATAAATTGGATATATGTATTAACTCTCAATTCAGCTACACCTAGACAAAGTAATAGTAATGCATATGATTGCCAACGAAGTAATAATGAAAGATATAAAATTTTGTAATAAAAGTACCTATTTAATATATTGTAATATCTGTGCTGACTGTTAAAGTGTACGATTAGTAGTGCTAGTGCATTTTCTAAAGTGCTAAACACAAGTCTGAAGTCAGAAGTAGAAAATCCTGTTGAAAGGGATTTTTGAGATTGTAAAATATTTACTAGAACTTACTAAGAGTTGCTTAGGAAAGTAGCACAAATTGTTATAGCGTGGTTGGTTACTGCACGTTGTAGTGCATCACACCACAATTAGATTTAATTAGCACGTTTTATTTAATAATAATACAGTAATGTCCAAGCTTACAATTAGTAACGTATATATTACTGTCATGCTTTATCTTTGGCAAAACCCTAATATGTAGTTTGGATGCTTAATTCTGAGCTCGTGTCAGCGGTAGCTTTTGAGAACACTAATCGTTCGTATAGAACCAATCTTTCTGATACTATGGTTGCATCGGAAATAGATTAAATATACACTTTTCAGTCGACGGTCCACTCCACTTCACTGTTAAAGTACGAGGCAAAAAAAAACTTTAAAGTGAAACGCTTTGCCTAAAGAAAGGGGAAGAGTTTTTGTTTAATTATAAACTACGTAACCGATTTTCTGGCCACTTGATGCTCTTACAAATTCGCGTACAAGGAGTGAATGTGTAAAGTGTAAATAGGTTTTGTTGCAATAATATTTATTTGTATTTCTCTTTACCTTCTTCAACTTTTTTTATCGTTCTTCTTAATTCTTGTATCCATTGAGATTCAATTCACTTTCATTTGACAGTTCTTAAACATTGTACAATTTTTTTCTTCCTGATTCATTCACTGTAAGAATTATAGGATGACAATACGAATTACAATTTTTTAGCGTACAGCTATTGCATCATATTATCCGCACAGCACATTTAAAGCAGAAAATTATTCCTGATGGTACATATAGTCATTCAGTCAGTTATGGTTTGATGCCTATGCATGCTTTAGGATGCAATATACTACAGTTAGTCGAGCCTTCGTTGACAATTATACGAACTCAAGTGTGACATTCTGAATGGAAACTTCCTTTTCCAACTGTGTTTGTCCGACTGACTTCAATGTAATGTGTGACTTGTGAGATTAGACAAAGTGGATGCGCGTACATATTATACTAGTACTAACTTTGGATTAGAGTTTTACTTGTTCTAATTGTGGGAATTAGGTATACTTCGCCAACAAAGCTAAGCCATGTGATTTGTTTTTTCAGCTCTACCATCAGTGTCTGTTTGGGAACAGATATGACTTCTTATGTGCCAATTACACCGCATTCGATCAGAGGTAATTATTCAATTAACATTTCAAAAAAGCTCTTTGAGCCTACACATGTTACTCATTAATACCAATATTTCATTCAATCAGATGTAAAATTTAGCATTTCTCATTAAAAATTTACATTGCAGCTACAATTTCCTTGGAGTCAACATCTTTTATTTACTAATTATTATATATGTACTTGCGCAGCATTTGATACACTTTGCGAAATAAGTTAATAATAAGTACCCACCTATATAATGTAGAATCAACCAAATATCTGTATATAACGAGTGTAATAATTGTTACTCTATTTTAATTTTTTGAACAGAACATTCATTTGTCATTTTGTCTCTGAAGTTGATTGTCCCAACTCGGCTTTACATTTCCATAGGTAAACACATTATTCATATTTCACTCTCTCTACTATGATACACAAAGAGATGTCAAAATATTTTCGAGTAGTACGATGATTTATGTTTTCGTTATTCCAATGCTGAATACAGAAATGATGCACTGTACATTGGTCCGACAACAACCACATCTTCCCCAGCACGTCGTCCTTCGCGTGGGCGGCAACGAGTGGCTCCACTCATAAAACCGGATCGAGCGAGAGACAATGTGGAACGACAAGATAAGACTTCGGTCCCTTTAAAAAATCAAGAACGAGACTATTCACCAGAGCCAGTAAAGCCAGCCGATGATGATGTCGACATTCAAGACTATGAACCAGAAGATACCGACAAACGAGGCTACCGAAAGAAAAACAGGAGAAGGAGACCGGGTTCACGAAGGAGACCCCAGCGAAGAAGGCCATACAGAAGAAGAAGACCCTACTATTACGACGATGAGTATTACGAGGACGACGACTATGATGATTACGACGATTACCAAGATGACTACGATGAGGAGCGCAGGAATCCGAAACCGAAAACGAAACAAAAGACACGTGGTAAAACAGTGGCACCGATCAAACTGGATCGGCAGGAAATCATACAAAGCTCTAGTTCTATAAGTTCTAGTTCCACAAGTGCTCCCGCAGTTGAACAAACATCAGATTCCGTTTTTTCTTCTCTCGATGGTGGCAATGCAACTCCGGTGCCCCTTGAGGAACTTTACACTCAAAGTAGACCACCTCCAAAAATTCGACCCCCAGTCCCCAAACATGCTGTGTCAAAGTATGAAATAATGCAAGGTAGATCGACTGGTGGTTCTTCTGATTCTCAGATTTCAACTTCTGCCAGCCAATCTCCACAACAATCATTGAAGACTGATAATACAGAGTACATAGAGTACGACTATGAGCCTAGTTCAACGTCCAAGACAAATAGACAACTACGAACTAGAACTCCTTTTAAAACAACTCAGAAACCGACGACTACAACAACAACGGCAACCACCACAACGACGAAACCTACTACTCAGAGAACAACGGAGGCTCCTGAGTATGAATATTATGAATACGAGGATGATATGCCACAAGAACCGGTGAAACAATCTCCACCTAGCCCTACGACGACCACAACTACTACCACGACAACAACACCCAAACCCCAATATGTCAATCGAAGGCTACGAAGTAGAAAACCTGAAATAACGCAAGAGACTATCCAGAGCTCGGTCAGCACCCCAATTGTTGTGACTCATGAAACATCAGTGAGTGTAAATTCGAAAACTTCCTCGGGAGCGGACCGCTTCTTGCGTCGCTCCAAGCCCTCCTTGAGAACGTATACTTCCACGAGCAACCAGGCTCCCCCGGAAACAATTGCAACAATATCGAGTACTACACCAACAGCACCTTCTCCAACTACTAGCAGTACTACTCGTCCGGTTGAGCAACAACAACAACAACAACAGCAGCAGCAGCAGCTTCAGCAACCCAATCCTAGTAGATTTCCTTCGTACGAGGTCTCCAACTCCAAACCTTCAGAGACACAACAAACAATCAGACCTTCAAGATTCTGGCAGAGACAGCAGAAAATAGTATCGAGTACGACGACCACCCTAGCCCCTTCGTCAGGTAAAACATTTAGTAGAAACAGATACAATAAGTGTGAGAAAACACAGATCTAATTATACCTGTATAATGTGGGAAAATATGATGCCTACCTGATAGTTACAAGTATTAATATGAAAATCCGTATTTTTGACAGGTGGTATAATGCTTGTTTTATATATAAATAAACTTTTCATTTATTTCTTTCACAGAATACGTTGAATACTATGATGACAGCGTTCCTAGTCGGTATGGTCAGAAATCAGCCTCGACTTATACTCAACAACAGCAACAGCAACCAAAACCAGTAGCCCAGCAATACACTCCACAACAACAACAACCCAAACCAGTGGTAGCACAGTACACTCCACAACAACCCAATAAGCCAGCGGTAGCACAGTACACTCCACAACAGATTCCGAAATCTGTTATAATGTACCAGCAGCCACCACAGCAGCAACAGCAGCAGCAGCAGCAGCAGCAGCTACAACAACAACAACAACAACTTTTAATACAAAGACAGCAATATTCTTTACCGGATTCCACAGAAGTTCCTGAAAGAATGATCAATTACAATAGCTCACCCAGATACCAAATGGTATCAAATATCCGTCCGTTGGATCAGAGCAATTTCGTCACACCTTATGTTACACAGCAGCCAAATTTGAGACCTACCCCAGAATTTATTTCGTTACTGTCTGAGGACGAATCGTATTATTCGGTGGACCCACATCGTCGTTTCCACAATACTCCGTTGAGACAATACAACAGTGCAGCTCAAGAAACATTCCCCTCCTATGCACCACCGCCCCCCAATTTTAATCAATATTTAAAACGTATTCAGCAGAGACATGTGCCACCACAATCGTACCCTTGGTACTAGTGGGGGCTGCATTGGTTATCTTTATGCTAGGGACAGTGTCCAGTTATACTCTTCATGATGACCAATTAATTTATTGCAGGACCTACATAACGTACATAGATACGTAAATAAAAGTATTTCTGTATTTTGTGCATGTGCAGTTCTTTGTGGCTGGCTGGATTTTGGATGGAATGGGAGTTTCTATGTTTCAGGAGGGGTTTGTTCATTTTTAGATCCTAATAATAGTAAATGTAACTTCTGCAAATATTCAACTTCAGATGTTTAGATTGGTATCTGTAGAGAGAGACGATGAGTATAGTTTGGTTGGCACTTAAATAAATAGGTAGATCGTCGAAAAGTAAGAATACTCATTTTACAGTCTTATCGGATTGTCGTGTACGTGTATGTACTTAAAGCTGACTGCATGCGACGGAGTATATACTTAAATACAAATCATTTGCATTCAAATTTTACGTTGAATGCGGTGAAATATTATGTTCAGTGACTGATGTGATGGAATTTGTTATAATATTAGCGGTAATAATGTATTGTAATTATATGATTACACTGCGAGTTTCGTCTTCTTCAACAACCAATAGTTTTTCCTATTTGTTTTACTCGACAAATAAAGTTAAAACGATTATTTTTGAGAAATCGCTTTCTTTCCCATTCATTTATTGTACTGCTTTCTTTCTAATTTGGTCGGCACAGCTAAACCGACAGTGAAACGTAAAAGGAACGAACCGGCAAATCAAGGACCAACAAATAAATGAGACTAAATATAATGATAAAGGCGGTATTCATATACACATTACATATTACGTATGTACAAGAGTACAATTATACATATTGAAACACCCCCAAAAGGGAACATCTACCTATATTGAAACATGAAATGAATTTTGCGTCAGAAATTAATCAGATTACAAGTAATGCTCAATTGGGTAATTATAATACGCTGTATTTCGGATTTTTCCAAAACAAAAATATTGATCCTATTTCCCAACTTCTAAACGTTTATTATCACAAATTCATGCCTCAAAAAATAATAAAATCATTCAATCATTCAATCATTCATTAGTTATTACTTATTGCACATGACATCTCTTGTTACTTTAAAATTATGTTACAAAATGTGTGTATGAAATGCTGTTACTGAAGAGATAGCTTTACATTCATTTTCATGTAAACCACAGTAAAATATATCTCAATCAGAATTAATTAGATTGTTTGAATTACGTACATACATATATGCGCACTTATTATTTTATGAGGTATATAACTATATAAGTATGTGAACTATATGTAAATAGTTTCATAGTCTTTCATTTTTCATGGTACTTAAATGCAAAGTGTTATGCATTACAATTCCAATTAATGTTCTCAATTAACATAATTCTTGTGGAGTAAACATCGGTTTTCAATCCTTCAATCCAGGTACTCCACTTCCTCTTCAACTGACCATGGTGTAAATTCATGTCTTCGGTTCGAGTTCGCGAATCATTAATTCTTGTGAGCCTTTACCATTTAAGACAAAACATTTACAGAAATTTTTTCTTCATTTTATTGAATATTTAAGTAACATTTGACATAATCACAAACAAATTATTAAATAACAAATTTCATCAATTAACGTACCACAGCATCTAAATCGTTTCAATATCTAAACAATGTACGGGTAAACAAACTTTATAGTTCAATTATAAGTTGTAATGGTAAGAAAGTCAAAATTTGGAGAACGAGGGAGGGTATAATAGATAAGTCACTGAGGTTGCTGATCATCAACTAAGCCATTTATTATACCGTTGTAAACTTGTAAACTTGAAAGACTTTAACTCTCTTTACCAAACTTGCGTCAACAGATTCAACAACCTCTTAACTAAACTCTGATCTTGTCTCAAAATGCTTTTGTGGGCGTGCTCACTAGTATTTAGCAGTAAGCTTATGCTAGCTAGCAATAAAATTGGAAGATAGATATCTAGAATATTAATGAATGCATTTTTATTAAAAACTCCCAACATTTAATTCTCCCATTTCTCCAATAAGGCAAATTCTGAATTACATGACGAATAAGTATTGGGGAAAAACGTAAAGACTTGTAGTATACGATCTACTTGTAAATACGTGCAGCAGCAAGCCAAAAAAGTTGGACGCGATGTTGATGAAGATAAATAGTTTAAATATATCATCTATTTAAATATGTGTAGTACAAGTGGAAGGAGAAAACCCAAGAAGTTTCTTACATTATGCAGAAAACAGAAATGGATGATTGTAAGCAGGAGGGTTACTCTAGTGGAACAAAGGAAAACGTTAACAACTCAAGTTATTTGTAGTTGCTATCTTTACCATTGAGGTTGTATTGTATCTTTACTCACAATACTTCAACCATTCCGTCTAAGAGACTTTATCTAACTGGTCTACCTCGTCGGATGAGTATTGCATACTCAGATCATAATTTTTCCCATCCGTTTCATTCAAAGGAGGAAAAACCCATAGGAGAAACGAGTCTCCAGACTTTTTATAGGGCAACAATGCACCACCGTGGAATATATATGTAGTAATTCCATAATACCATCATATTTGTCTTCTCTGTACACTTTTGTGCATACACGTACCACAACACATACACCGTACTTAGTCCTACACAGACTGTACACCACACATATTATGCATTCTTCTTCGCTGCACTTCAGACTACATTACATATCATTCCATTACATCCAAATACATTATACCTAATCGTACTTATCATCTACAGATACGTCGCTATACTTTCCATCGACTGTATAGCCATGGAACACCTTTGGCTAAAGTTGCAGATCCGGGTTCACCTATTTCTGCTCCCACTTGCAGAGCGATATTATGTTAATGTTTATAAGTATTGTCCATTGTCCCATCACCGTGCTCTGTTCGTGTGTGTCTGTGTGTGTGTGTGTGCAAGGAGCCATACCAGGACACGGTGCGATAGACCGAACTAGCAAAATTATTTGCTATGATTCCCAGTATCCCAGTTGACAACCTAATAAAACCCACAGATGGATAAAATAAGCGGATATCATATTCCTTCGTTGTTTGTCTTTGTCGTCCTCTCACACTTACAGCTCCTTCACGATGAATTCAATGGGGGGAGGGGGGTAGAAAAAACGTTGAGACCAATCGCACAAACCAGGGAGCCCTCCGTAAGCCATTGTCGTCTCATTACACGCTTCGACAAAGCCTAGGAGAGGCTACATAGTCAGGCGAACAATTTCCTTTTGAATTACATCGCTTTGACTGCTGATCCTATGTAGTAGTGAGGCAGTATTGCAGAAGATGAGAGAGAGAGAGAGACAGAGGAATCCTGTTGACGTCTTCTCGTTTGCTGTTGTTGGCAACTTGAGATTCTCTTATGTTCGTCTCAGCTCGTTGTATGTGCTTGTCGCTTGTTCACTTCAGCCGGACACAATAATCAACACAATTTATGTCTATAATTATTCCATAAATTAGCACCAACACCACTACGCAGCAGCTACCTTGATATTTGACACTTATGCTTCACTTGGACTTGTACAAAGATACACATGAATTACTACTACGCTATATAGTAAATACCACGACGATTTTATTATTACAGCACTTCACTGTTCTCACTTACTGTCTTACGTAATATTCAGGGGGACAGATCTTTTCAAGCAAACGTTAAATTGCTATCGGGAGCACTTATTCATGTGTTTGTGTGACGAATAAATACTATAATGTACATTATGTGGTACTGTATCTATAATAGGAGAATTGTAGGCAAACAAAAGACAAGATAGGACAATACTACTACAAGTATCTGTATTTAACAGCGTTCATAAGCGTTTTGTCCACGCTTACGACATGTCACTACTAAAAATAATACAATGTGCTTCTAGAAGTGTCTGTGTATTTAGCTGCTACTTTTAACCATCTCTGTGCATTTTTACCTCCAAACGCAACAATTTTAGATCATATCTATTTGTAACTACTGGAAGTAAAACTGAAAATTGTTGTCACGATTAAAATGCAATGCTGCACTGGCAGTAATTCGCTGATTCGCTTGGCTGGCACTACTGGCAGAAAAAAAGACAAACTGTGTATAAAATATTACAATACTACCACTTAAAAAACGCAGTATAAACGGTGGAAACAAATACAATTTGAAACAGTGTGCTGTATACAATGTGTGTAGATACAATATTTGTACTAACTAAAAAGTTGACTGGTTTGTGTACTATATACTAGTGAGACGACCAGTGAGGTTTACTTGGTAGACTACAAATGGAAATAAAACTGTTTCGAGTGTGTTTCTTGGTTGTTCTCTCTTAAAGTCTCATTTGCCAACTGACTGCTATTTCCTATTCGCATATGATCCTATTCTATAGCCGAGAGAGAGAGAGAGAGAGAGAGAGAGACTTCTCTCGCGTCCGTCTCTCCACTGCTCTACTCACTTTCTGACAAAACGTTTTTGTGCAAGTGAGACAAAAACGAAATAATGTGCCAGGTAATGTCTATGTAATGCATATAATAATGTTATGATATAAGATAATGCAATGCGGGGAAAGAGGTAACCTTGGTTTTCATAGGAAATTCCAAGTCCACGGAAGCGAGCAAAAACTATCCCGCCCGCCTTGTGGTCGTGCTTTGCTTTGCTACACGGACTGTTCTGGTCATTCACCACTATATATTCTGTAATATAAATGTGCTTGCTCATACATATGTATACATAGTAGTACAGAGCACACAGTATAGCTCTCAAACAAGCCAATAAGATATGACAGTGTGGCCGCTCGTACACGCTTTACACAAATGGTTATTATCAGTGCTAAATACAACTGCTAGAGGATAATAGTTGAAGAGAGGATAGGACGAAGCACAAATCCCCACCACCTTAAATGTTAACATGCTTAAAGCTAGTATCATTTTGTTTTACTGCTATAGTCCCACACAACACAACTAAGTTAGTACTATGTACTATACTATACGAAAGTGTATATCGGCTTTTTTCTTGGATGCATTCATCATTACAAAGAAATAGAGTTTGAGAGTAAGAATGTTGATAAATAAATTGTTGGCTGAGAATGGCTTTGTTTACTCACTTACATGCATGCCTACATAAATAATCGTTGAGAGTGCGAGGAGTGACTCATTCATTGGATAAGATTGTGGGTAATTGCCTTATGCTATTAGTCATTCCGACTACAATACTATAGTGTAGCACTGGCATAGAGAGAAGGAACTTGAGCAGGGACATTTCACACTAAACCAATGGAAATAACGCATGAGACACGTTAATACCTCGATCTGTTGCTGTTTACTTGTGTACTTTGTTCAAAAGCACAGCAACAACATGCAAATCTCCGCTTGTACAGTAGGAAATACTACGACTACTACGACTAAATTGATTGCTTTTATACAAATTCAAGTACAACACATAGTCACACATAGTAGTTTAGTGGTAATAGTAAGCTCTAAGATAACTGTCTTGTTTTATTGGGAATACCCACTATTCATTTTTGCAATGTGCTTGCCAATTTACTATTGTTTGCGTTGTAGTGCCTTCTTTTGTAGTATGGGAATTTTTGAAAAGTTTTATTTTATTTTTCTTGTCTGATTCCGGATACAACTGTAGTCGTTCGTTCGTGTGGATCAATGAAAATCAATTGGACTCTTTAAACCTTCATAGAGTAATAGCTGTAAACAAAATTTCTCAACAAGATTTGATATCAAGGGTGGCAAACCCATTTCACTAAACAAGACAATTAAAATATTGTTGAATCGTAAGTACATTTATTTGTATCGTAGCCAAGTCATTAATAAGGATTCTTTTCTTTACCTCGTGCCATTACTCATTACTTTATCTTGTAAATCAACTGTAATTCTTTGCCATGTACCTGAGCAGGTGAGCCAATTGAAGTGCATGTGCTCTACTCAATAAAGGATACGGATTCCTTTGATTCGCAAACGCAACTACAAGCATGGAGTCGCACAAGAGGGTAATAATACCTGAGTTGCTTTTGTAACAATCGTATGCATATCCTATCACTAAATCACTACACACACAGAGGTAACATAATAACTGTAGGTATTCCGTGTAATCAATTAATTGAAGTCTCGTAACCAAACATGTCTTTGTCTGGCACTGGCTTCCAGGAAAAACGTTGGCATTCCAACCAAGTTGGAAATCCGGGTAAAACAAAGGAATTTACAGCCAAGGTAATCGAAGAGAAATCTAATAAATAAAGAAAGAATCTAAGTTGACTGTACAGAAGGTAAAATGCTACCATAGTGAGCCTACATAGTGAGACAAAGACACTATACGAAGAGTACACCATGAATGCATGAATGGGGGTAAGAGCAAAATCATGAAACAGCTAAAGTTCTAATAAGGGATATTCGAAAACTTTAATCTATTCTTGCGTAAACCTACCTTCAAGACCACGTTTATCGATTTAATGATAAGAAAAGCTGTTGTCAGCAAAATGCCATTCATTGGGAGCATTCGGAATTAATTAACGGTCAGAGTCAGGACCTGATGGGATACTATAAAGGTTCACGCAAAAATCAAACAAATCAATTTAAGAACGTTTTACGTGGGCGTTCGACTGATCAATAGTCTCTTTCTTCTCTACTACATACACATGCATCTACATTGTCTACATACTGAATACTGTATCGTGTGAGCAGCGTTGAGTGAACAAAGCCCGTTGAACCAGGAAAATATGTGACATGCAGCAAAAACGTTGCAAAATAAATAAAAGGTGAATGCATTTTGTGGGATAGCGTGTTGTGCAAATTGTTATAAAGTGGTATAATTTCCTCGTGATCTGGCTTCCCCGACGAATGAACAACTTATCATTAGTGAAAATTGCTTTCCAGAAATCTCTTTAAAAGGCTGTCCATCCACTCATTGGCAGGCAACTTCAAAACATCGTAGGTACTAAATACTACACACCATCAATAGGTCAAAATTCTTAATGGTAGCACAATGATGATGTACAGTACAGGTCGAATTAAGCACAGACTTTGTAATTATAGCAGCAAGTTCATGGCAGTTCATCAAATACGATAACAACAACAGGTGTAATGTTGAATAGTACTTTTGCAAATTGAATGCCATTTGTCGATCGAAATCAATTAATAAAGTCACGCAAATAATTACAAGAGAGAAATGCAGATAGAAAATTGAAAATAATAGACAGAGAAATATTGTTAATTCTACACAGTCCGTAGTAGTGTGGTACATTAGACGAGTTGTAAAAAGTCATGAGTGTACACGAACTGTTGCCGTGAGTATCTGTATCTGATTACTGTTTTAAGTGGACAAAGTGAAGTCTCATGTAAATTTGTATATCGTACTAGGAACCATGTCAGTGACAACATAAACAAATAGTAAAAGTAACTGATTGTCAATTTACTTACAAAGGACAGATTGACAGAAGAAATTCTTACATGCGGATCAAGCAAAAACGTTGAGTTGAACCCGGATACGTTCTTGAAACTTTCTGTGTGGAAGAGCTCTCTGCTGCTACATCACGGTGCACTGTGTGTGCGGAAAAGACGGCAGCTGCAAGGCACCAACAACAACATGCTGCGGCGATTGAGATACAGTATCTTCTTCTTCGTTGGTTCACTCACGACGGATCTCTTTGCGCATACAGAGTGTTAACGTTAACTTGCGACTTTCCATTGTACGATGCAGTACATAGTCCCGAAAATTGGGAAACGGCGAGAAAAACGAAGAATTTCGAATTGACTGGAATTTGGGCTGAATTTTCAGTTAGAGAGAGTCTGGTGTTGAGAAGTTGTAGTGAGTCTCGGTGAGACAGCAGTGATGTTTCGAAAAGAAGCAGAGTAGAAGAAGTAGAAGAAGAATCAAGACGAAGAAGAAGAAGTCGAAGTGGAGGATGGTTTTGTAGTAGTGGTTGGCTAAGGTGACACTCGTCGAATGAATTGGAACAGCGACAGCAATGCAGTAACAGTAAGATCCACATCTCATGTAAGTTTGGCCGTCCGGCGTAACCGTGGCGCCAGTAACCAACCAAGGACGAGAGCAGTCGCCTGCTCGTCCTTGCCTATATACATACCTATACATACATTACTCTCACTCACTCCAATACTTTTTTTTCGCAATATCTGCATTTTTATCCCAGTTTTTTACAACAACTATTCAGAAAGCCAAGCCACTCTCATCTCATCCTCAATAGTATCCTTATCCAAGTATCATTTTCCCCCAATTGAACTAAACCAGTTTTACTTCTCTCCCATATCCATGATATGTAGTTTTACTGTTTAGTGTGTTCTCTTGTGTCCTACTACTGCCAAATACACTTGTCTTCTATCACTATCTTGTCTTGTAGGCTTGTCTTGTCTTGTAGATGCTTGTAACAAGTATCACAGAGAGAGAGAGAGAGAGAGAGAGAGAGAGAAGAAATCATAGAAGAGAATATATATAATACTATTACTATTACCATCAACGATCAAGAAGACTACCATCAGCAGACCATATGAAACCGAACGAAGGAAACTAATGAAACTCATAGCATTCCACTTACCACTTAGTTGCCAATATTGTTTTATCGCGTCATGCTTCCACTCCTAACCTATAGCAACTTTCGATCTCTTAAATTATATATGCAACCATTATGTATGCTATTGTCTTCTTGTTAGATTAGATAGCTACAGCTAAATGAAGCATTCCCATCCATATCCTCCGTACACAGATACATACATGTAATTTCGGACAACCTATACCACCACTAACTTCTTCCACGTTCACTGCCATCCCCACTACTACCACAAATACTACTGTCTACTGCGGAGGCTGGCACTTTTGCTGGTTATTTCTCGAGAAGCTGATTGTCCCTCAATCACACGCTTACAGTCAATACATTATTATATCATTATAGTATGTAGTCGCATAGCTTTGCGTGCACATCACCTGTCTTCTCCTTAAAATATGCACAACGGATTCTTTTTGCTAATACTTGGTACATAAATAGGTACTTTTATAGGNCTTCTCCTTAAAATATGCACAACGGATTCTTTTTGCTAATACTTGGTACATAAATAGGTACTTTTATAGGCACACTCACTCAGAACACACCATCTTCTCTGTATGTATGTATGTCCATTTCCAATCGATCATTACAACTCTGAAAAAATCGTGGTGGAATTATGTAGTAACTGATGGTGAACACTGCATATGGTACAGAGTCAGCTTATAGCTGCTAGCAGAACCGTTGAATTTGCAAACAGAGCATATCTCATGATGTTGAAAGAAATGACTGATTCGATTGCAATTACACTTATCTTTTGTTGAGTGTTATGTGGACTTTAGGTTAATTGAGGACGATCGATTTGCTTAACGTAGAATGTCAAAGTCAAGTACAGAGCATATCTCATGCTGTTGAAAGAAATGACTGATTCGATTGCAATTACACTTATCTTTTGTTGAGTGTTATGTGGACTTTAGGTTAATTGAGGACGATCGATTTGCTTAACGTAGAATGTCAAAGTCAAGTGGTTTTCCAAGAACTGAAGCATTCTAGTAGTTTCCTGTCCCAATGTATTTTTACAGTCTGTTTTATTTTGAGCAAAATTTTTCGAGGGAATTTTCTAATTTTTGATTACTGCAATTTAATAATTATCATAATTTAAGATACTCTCTACAATATTAGTTCTGGTCTTGCTGTTTCTGTCTCTAAGGAATGCAAATGTTTTCTGACAACTGTTGCATTTACTGTCTAGTCTCAAGCTATAATTCTGCATATACATAAGCTGCGATCTGCTATGACATATATATTAAAATGCTACTATATAGATTACTCTGTAAGATTGAAGAGCACACATAGGACAGTACATAACATATATGGTTTTACTCTGTGTTTATATTTACATACAGTGCGATGCATAATGTATGTATAGGTTTCTTTGGTTATGTTGTTGTGGTGTGCTACTTTGTTCAGTAGCTCTCACAATCAGTAGTGAGTGCTGATTGTGAGCTAAGGCGACTTGACATTGGTTATTGGCGTAGGTAGGGAAAAACCTGGCACCTAGGTAGTTAAGAAACATTAAATTACTTAAGAGAAGTGTGTGCATGACTCCACAATTGTTACTCAATACAATACATTACAATTGAATGGAGACAGAGAAGAGAAGACCATTGGCTGTACACACTCTTTTAGTATACGTACGTCTGCCTGTCTTTCTCACACAGAGGAATAGAGAGACCCATTGCACAGACATGGTCAAAGTCATGGCACCAAGAGTGAGAGAGAGGACCGCTATCGTATTTCAGTTTTTTAATCGAAAGCTTGATATTTGCATATGAAGGCATAAGGTCGGCGACTAGCGCTAAAATAGGTAAACCCCACGAAACTGCCTAGGCTGAAGGTAGATAAAGATTATACTCTTCTCTGAGAGAATTGCTGCTAAAAAAACCTGTAGAGCGTGTGGTGGTGCTCGAAAGAACGGTTAATATTATTACTACTACATACTTAGTGTAGCCATGTAAACTGTGTGTGTGTGTGAGTGAGTGAGTATGGGTCAGGGAGTTTGTGCTATGCGAACAACAGAAAGAGCATTCGACTCTTACTCTTACTTAAGAGTCAGTGTTACCTACTTTGTTCGCTCAAATTGCTTTGGTTTATGTTGTGTTATGTGATTACAGAGCTATTTGGTGTATGTATGTACATGATGATCAACTATTTGTATTGTGCTCTTGGATGTTTATGCATGAAGTAAGACAAGAGGACTACGAGGCATGTTGCAAAAAGAGCAAACCAGGAAGCGGATTTGCTTTCGAGATTTGCTTTTCGCGGCGCCTGTCGGCCCTTAGTCGCCAGTCTTCGACTAAAAACACCCACCACATCCACGACGATGACTACCTTATCTCAATTAGAGTGTACTCTGGCACGTTTTAACTACACATTGCCTAGTCAAGAAATAGCGATTCTGTAATAATAAACGGTCTGGCTCTCTCTCTCTCTCTCTGTTGTCTACAGCTGTTTTGTCCCCAATTATTATGCTTAACAATACACATACAATGTCTTCTGTGTGGACTATGCTATAAGAGTCTATTGTACTCAATTATGGGAGATACATTGGCTGCCTCTTTCTCACCAATTCTCACGTTGATCAAACATTTTGTCGTCTTCACTGCCGTACCAACGGCAATGAGTACTACTTGTGATCTTTGGTCATGTAATCAATGTTTTTTGCAGAGTCGGTTATGCGAAAAAATTAAGCGAAAAGCCGTTGCGTTCTCTGGTAGTATGCTAATGAGCTGAAATTTTTAATGTGTATTTGTGCCGTAAGATATTCATATGAGGGAGTCAAATCAAGTCACAAAGACACGACTAATGCATTGAGGACCTTTCTGTACTAATGTGCAATAAAGATGCATTTTGAAGGTTGTCCTATCTCCAGTACATGTAATCTCTCTAGTGACCACAATATTATTATGTTCAGGTGACTGACGCATTTGCAGTAAAACTACTCTTGCAAAATTCCATAAATAGATGTAAAGACTGTACACTAGTGCTGCTGCTACATACACTGATGCTTGATACACGGCGATATCATGTAGTATACACATAAATACTAATATCTACAGTGGATCCTCTGCTACTTTGTTCCATAGTTTGTAGCTTGTGTCAAATTATCAGCTTTACCTCGTACATTTTTGTGAAGCAGCTTGTAATTTGAATTCAACATTTATAACAGTACATTTTATGTAATTCGGAATTTGTTGCTATTTAAATAAGACCAATTAAGTATGTTTTTTTGGAAAGTGGGAGAAAACAGAATTTGCTGCCAATTAAGTTCGTGAAGTAAATTCCATTAAAATATCTGGGTTTTCTGAAACAGTAAGCATAATAAACTAAGCCGAAACATTGTTTGGGGTATGGATTATTTAAAAGTACAACTGGTACTTTTCCCCCTAAGCATATGCCTACACGAACCCATTACAGCCATCAAGAACAAGAAAATACAGAAAATGAATGTGTACCTCTGGCGAAATGTTATGGTAGTCTGAGTAGTGAAACGAATAAATGGACAAACTTAAAAAAAACTCTGTAAATAAAAAGGAATAAAGAAGTCTTAAGTGCTAACGACGTTGGTAAACACAAGTAGTATTTTATTAGGCATGTATAAACAGTATATCAAACGACAATTGAAATCAAAAAAGCAACACCGCGCTAAGGTAAATGAAAACATTCAATTTATACCTGAGCGTATATATGTCAATCGTTGTACATACAAACATCAGCTATTCTTTTGACATGTCATTCAAACAACACCTACTAGTACTTACAATAGGTACGCACACGAACATATTGTTAACTTGGTATGTAAGTAGTTTACCTAAGCTATTACAATGTTATAAGGTCAGAGACTACGGAAGAGCTAGCCTAAGTAAGTATCTCTAGTTACATATAACTATTTTGTTAAATATAAAAGATGTTTTGTGACTACGTTGCACTTATAAGTATAGTGTCCGTACTCGTACATTAGTAATGTGCATAGACTTTTCTTATAATCAGATTCAAAATGTACAGACTTATTTATTTTATTGAAGGTATATATTAATGGAGAGAGATTTTCCGAATGTACTTGCGCATTTCATTCAAAACATGAAATCATAAATACAATTGGTACTAGTAACCGTACTTACATATAAGAAGTCTTGGTATCGCTGGTATAGTCTTTACTTTAAGGGTCCATTTAACGTTATACGTTTTATACAATCATGTACAGTACTTTGTACCTACATTTTTTGTGCTTTTTTACCATATCATTTTTATCCAAAGAATTCAAATAAAGAGACGAGACATAATACTAATTCACTTTTAAAGTATGTTTCTGTTGTTACTTGTTTTCAGTATTACAAGTACTTTATTTAATATATTAATAAAGCGTACGTAGACCTAATTATGCGTCGGAAATTTTGGTAAGCATGCTTTTGCTACCGAAACTAATTTTACTTGAAAATGCACAGTCTGTAATTATATGACGATATTTCTTCTGTATGTACACTACGCATTTGTACATAGTTGTGTTTTCTTGTAATTCTTTCCAAGAAGCTGAGTACAAACTGACTATAATAGGGTATCGCAAAAGTAAACATGCAAGAATTAAAGGTAATGATGAGCACAGAACTGAGTCGGTATAAACTATCATATTAAATAACAAGTAACATGACAATGTTAAGTTCACGGGGAAGTTAAATACTATTAAATCATCAATAAAACTGTTTCTTAAAAGTGTATCCAAGGAAGAGATCTGATACTGGACTGGACAGTGATGACAGACGTAGGTAAAAAAACTCGGTTAAAATACATAGACATACCGTTTAAAAAATCCGTTGAATGTGGTCCGAAATAGAAAGGTAGCAAAAAGGGTCATGGTGAAGGCAGAACAATTATTCAAATACAAAAACAATGCGGTTCTCTAAAGGTATTGGTTCAATAAAATTAACGACACTTGTATGTAGCTGCAAAATATGGCACAACCTATTTGAACGCGCTAGACAAGAAGCATCCAGTCTCAAATTATGAAATGCTATGTTTTAAAAAATAACCATTTTTTGAAACAACATTAATCTCGTACCGTATAAAATGGCTAAATATTTAAACTCACAAAGCCTAAAGTTCAAATTATAACAATGAGCGAAAATGCAAAGCATGAATGGTTTAACAAATTAAGTGGTTTCCAATGATTGATTTTAACATTGGAATTCAGACGCTGTGATGGCATTCAGATCTTTCATAAGTCCCTCGAGGTTGGAAATTTCGGCAGAGAGTTCTTCAGTGCTGTAGCATTTCTGAAGAGGAGAATCATCACCCGGAAATCCTTTTGGACTCATTGACTTAGGAATCCCGGAGGCTATAGGCAGTTGTGATGTAGAGATACGTTTCACAGGAGAACTATGCAGTCCACCCATGCTTGGAGTAACTCCAACCACCGCCCCTAATGGACGGACGTTAACTGCGAATTCACAAAATAAATTAAAACAAAACACCATATTGATTCCATCAATACATTAAGAATTAACTGGTCCTGTATCACTCACCTTTACTTTGCGGAGTGTTTGGTGGGTGATTACTAGGAGGTATGGGAACAGCGAAACTTTTCAAATTTCCCGTTGTGCCCGTTCGTCGACTTAGAGTACCTAAACTGCTTCCCGAATGCGTACCATAGTCGGATGTTACACTGAAAAAGTTAAGAAAATATTAAAGTTGAGAAAAAAACTTATTTGAAGGAACCCCCAACGTCACGTTAAATGTTCTGGCACCTGTATTGTGGCATAGTTAGGTTATGCTGGCTGGATGCTGCCGAAGACCCACTAGCAACACTGTCGTATGTTTTGTTAGGGCCGTCCGAGCTTTGAACAGAACTATCTCCCCGGAAATGTGACTGGCTTGCGCGTTGCATCACGGGATTATTCCTTAATTCCGCACCACCTCCTCCTACTAAACACATTCACAACAATTAAATAGAATATGCTAGAAATTAAAGTAGTAACTAGCAATACACCAGCAACAGCAACTAAAACGCGGGGGCAAATACAACACTTACCATTATTTCTAAAAAAGAACGGTTCAACTGGAATTTTTATGGGCTTGGGCTTAATTCTGCGGCCCAAGGAGTGACATTGATTTTGCGACTGAATGTTATCACCTTCCTTAAAGCCTTCACAAACACAAGAAGTACGAACATGACATAACGATACAAGATACAACAACATGCACACAAAAGACAATCGGTACATAAAATACAACCCAAACAAAACAGCCACCAAAGGGAATATCACAAAAAAGAAAAGTTACAGGGTAAAATAACAGCATCACTTACCAAGATACGAAGACATAAAGTTTCTCTTGTCTAAAGAATTAGTGCTGTGCTGAAGAGGCGTCTTTTCTTCGGGATCGCCGAATTCCCGAGAACCCCTTGTGGAAGGGCTTAGTGGTGTTTCTGTGCGATGAAGACCTTTTTCAACACTCTTTAGTTCCATTTGATCGTGGTGGATCCACAAATCCGGGGGCTTAAGATCTGCAGGCTTTCTTGGCTTTCTACAAAATCAACATTTCAATTAGAAAAGTATTGTTCCAGATAAAGTATGATAGTGAAGGTGATTTTCTTACTTTAATGTAGAATGCTTTGGGGATGACTCATGACCTTTTTTCCTGTAGTACACACACAACAACACACTTGCAAGGGCAAACATTACCGAAAGTCCAATTAGAACGTACAGAACAATCTGATTTGATTTGCCATCAACTTCTGCAATTGAAATTTCATAACAATACTTTGTATAGAATATGATTCTAAAGGTGTCATTTATTTGTATATTTGTGGTTTCATACATCGTAAACAAAACTATTGCGCCGGCGCCATGTACATGTAATTACATGTTCAATATAATACCTTTGGTACCTTTGTTGGAAATTTTAACGCCGTTTGTAATCCCATAAATTTTCTTGGAAGGAGGTGTGGTAACAGATTTGATTTCGGTGGATGGACCCAAACCTTTGGAATGTTTGGCAGACATTCGAAAATAATAAGTTGTGTCTTGTGTTAACCCTAGTTTAACAAATTACAATAAAAGTTTAGTTCATTTGATATCAGTTAGCTTGATCGGGGAAAGCATTCATTACTGTAGATTTACAAAAATTATTTATCTATATTGTTATCTATTTATTGCAAACATACCTTGGACACGATGAGTAAGAACATCATCAGGAATTACTTCTTCCACCCATTCCTTTTGAGAAGGCTTGGTTGTGTAAAATACGAGGTATCCTTTCATGTCATCATTGTCATCTTTTCTACTATCTTTGCTTATTTTAGGGGGTTGCCAGTTCAAAATAACACTGGATAATCCATCCTCTCTGCAACGTGGTAAATGGTAAATTAATGAAAATACACTTTACTCTGCATACTTTTCTAATGAATAACAAAGGAAAACTTGTCATACGAAGTGAGTGCAAGGAGAGTCAGATCTTGTGGTGGGGAATGAGGAGTGAGATCGAAAGTCGTGTTCAATGTTACTAAGCTCCATTCGGAAGAAGAGTGACGGTTCTTGACTACTTTGACACTGAATTCATATTGTGTGCCAGGTCTCAAGTCATCCAGAATTGTATTCAATTGAGTAGCATTCACAAATTTTGTCGCAGATTTTCGTTGGGATAAAGGAAGGGTTTCCGTGTCGGTGGGTAAAAAGCGTACAACATAGTATCTGTTATCCGTCACCACTTGGGACTTTGTCAGCGAAGAATCGGTCCAGTAAAGCTAAAAAATGTAATTTAATTGTATTACGGTAATACGAATGATTGATTAGCAAGTTCTCAGCTATTAGATTTCATATCATTGCAATAAAGAAACTATGGAAGATTCAGTGTTCTTACAACAACGGATGAAGGTGAAAGAACTATCGCTCGAAGTCCCACTGGAGGTGGTAATTGTGCCATCATTGGTCCATTGTCTTCGTCCTCCTCTTCGGAGGTTTCCCTTGTGCGTACATTCTCATAAACTGGAAAGAATCGGAGATGAGAAATGTATACATTCGGAACAACTCCAAGATATGAATTGAAACAAAAATCCAAATATTACATCGCATGTTCTTTTGCACAAAAATGAAAACATACAAAAATTACAGTTCAGAAATGAAACTTTTTCATTAGCAAACTTGACTAAACGATTTTAAAATAGATCTTTAAAGTTATTATCACTAGTACCAATTTTCAGTTTTAAACAATGCAACATTAAACATTGTTATTTTTTAGGCAAGCCTGCAACTTAATTTTATATATGACAAATCGGATCCAGCTCAAGAAATATTAGCACAATTTGAGCGCTATATCTGATATTGGAAATATCGAAAGCGCCTAAAGTTGACTCAGCAAGTATATGCGAGCCGTCGCATTCAGATAAGATCTTAACTGTCGTCACATCGTTGAGTGTGATAAAAGTGAAATATTGTGCTACGAAAATCAAACATAAACCAACGAAAGTGTCGTCGGAATGTGCAGGATGACACCCTCCTTTACGGACTGATGACGAGGAATGCTGTCAAACCCTGTTCAAATTTCTGGATCCCCAGGCTGTTTTTACTTTTTTTAACTGAATATCATCCTGTAATATACCTTGCCAAGTTAAATGTAATGCATGGTTTTAGAACGGATATATTAGATAGATATCTATGGAACGGATACTACAACACTATATAATTGTTTCTGTTTTTGTATCCTTACATGCAGTGCGTAGTGCGTATGACTAGGGTGCCGAAAAAGGGTTCATGTGTAATCCAGACAGGTTTACAAATTAAGCTACCCGAGGGTCGTCAGGGAAGGATTTCTGCGCCAGCTGAACTGGCATAAAGAAAAATTATATCCGCATAAGGGTAGAATGCTTGTTCTTCCTTTTTATATTTAAATTTTAAGGTCTAATGTGTTTGTGTTAGTTCTAAGTTTTGCTAAAATTATGTTATCTTTGTAGACTCTCTGCTCGATCAGGAGAACACTGGAAACATTGAAATCAATCTCTTCAATCAATCAGATGAAGATTTCGTAGTCGCAAAGGGAGATGACATATGTGAAAGCATAACCTCTGGGGAAATTGTCAAATTTGAATAGATACCACGCTAGCGGATAGGACACCTTCCTTTTCATTTCCAAAAGATATTAATTATTCAAATAACCACATGGCCGGTCATAAATTTACCTCTACTCTGTAAAATGCACAAAAAATCCATGCGATAAAATTCATTAGCAATTTTAGATAAAATATCCTTCATACTTGGAACTCCGTCGCCTACAAGGTTGTAAGCTCGAAGGGAAATCACATAGTCAGAATTTGGACGCAAATTGT
>JABASC010000393.1:0-42535 GCA_019776185.1 Plutomurus gul
TATAACTTATGATTACAAGTTACAAGTTACAAGTTACAATTTTGGAAGTTGGACGTTGAATGAAGCGACCATTTGAAAATAGACTTTTCGGTTTGTTGACTTCCTTTGGACAAATTACTAGTAGCACATGTAGCAGAAACTCTTCCATCTTTTTCGATTTTCAAAACCTCGCAAAATTTACCATTTAGGAGAAGGGGTAACGACTACTTTATATGAGTTAAATCGCCTTTGTACATTTCTTTTGTGGATGATTTAAATGATTTTTTTGTTGTGAAATACATAGCTCAAATTTTAAGAATGAATTAATTATTAAGATTACAGTATTATGATTAATCCACAGCGACGGAGGGAGAGTAATTTATGTAATCGCGCCTTAGGCATCAGGTATCATGTGTAGACCCTTCTAGAGATGGGAGGGAACCACGTTCAAATAGACATTGTAACTTAAAACTAATTGTATCAAGTTGCATGTTCTAATTTGTTCATTATGATTATAAGTTACAAGTTACTACAGCCCAACTTTGTCTTTGTGATTATAAGTTACAAGTTACTAAAGCCCAACTTCTTCATCATGATTGCAAGTTACAAGTTACAATAGCCCAACTTCTAACTTATGATTACAAGTTACAAGTTACAATTTTTCTACTTCTAACTTATGATTACAAGTTAGAAACTTATGATTACAAGTTATAAGCTAAGTAACTTGTAACTTTTGATGTAACGAAAATAAAGTAACGCCAAGTTACACCATCTCTGCATGTTGCAATAAAATTATACTTACACTTTAATTAACTGCTTTAAGTTTACGTTTTAGAATTCGTATATATCCAATATATCATTGAATAAAATTTTGCCAATTAAACGAAGTTTGTCATTATATTTGTAAAACTAATATTCAGTGTAGTGTATTTACTAAATAAATGGGTTTAAGTAATGTATGTATGTACATTTCATATCCATATAAAAGCAAATTAATGGCAGACGCATTTATGCCATGCATTCAGCGTGCATTTATACTACATCAGACACAATAATATTAGCTACTGTTGATTTTCATTTCGACCAATATGAAACAATTTTGACCAGGTTGAAATGGTTAAAACCACCCAAATCGACCGGGTGGTTGAAACCACCACGAAACACTGGGTACAACAATCCCCAAAAATTGTCATTTGTGCACAGTCCCTTGGCAGAGACAGAATCCAATATCATACATATTACCGATTCACGTTAATTTGGAATAAATATATGTAATTGCACACTATTTATATCGCATTACATCATGGCTGCCTTTAACATACATAATACATCTTTATGCTGTTATATACCACTTATACCAGAATTTCAGATACATTATTCCACCGGAAATAATTGTTGAAATTAATTGGAACTATTGGATTAATTCCACTGGACCCTTTGTGGAATTTTTATGGATTGAACTATAAAACTTGAAGAAAATGATAGCATCTCCACTCTAAAACGTGTTCACTAATATAAATTTACCATGATATTTAAAAGCGAACTTTTACGCTGTTTAGTTGAAATTAGGTATGGGTTCACGCAATGAGGTATTTCGTATCTGCGTAAGCGCATAAACTTACGATACTAAGAAGTTTTTTTGCCCTCTGACCTGAACTGAACTGACAAATCGGAGCGCCAGTTCATTAAGTTTAGGAAGCTGAAGGGCTTCTTTTTTCTGTGCAATTTGCTTGTGTTCGGAATCGTCGAAAAAGTTAATTTGCAACCCTTACGCGGAAATACCTCGTTGAGTAAACCCCGTGATTTTGTATCAAACTAAATGTACTCTAAAAGGATCGGTAGAACCTTCGATGTAATGCAATGCGATGCTCTGCTAAATGTCATTTGAAAACGACGGGTAGGTTTTAAATGAGTTTTTAAATGTTCAGTTAGAATTATAAAAAGCAAATTTAAAATTCAACTAGATTTAATCAAGTTGTAATGAAGAATTCTACAATAAACTTCACTAACAATTTGGTGAATATTTATTATTCCAAAATCTAACCAATTCCATGAATTAATATGTGAAAAGCGGAATTTACGAAACCATGTTATGTATTAATCAAAATTGATTCATATGAATTTTTGTGCACATTGAGAACTTCTCCTGAACTACATACGCAACTTTTGAATAGGGTGTAATTCGTAATCGATCGACAAAATTATTTATCTGCATTTGTTATTAGGCTAAAGAAGGTTTGGTACTTTTTATTAATTCATATTGATTTCACATTTAATACGTTTGCCATTCCCACGACGCCCACATTATATGTTGAAGAAATATAAGAAGTTTTCTTATATGTACTGTGCACAGATTTAGATTGGTTGCTGCATTGATAGGTATAGAGCATGTTGTCTAAAACAGACAAATGAATATGTTACTCTAAGTAGGATGACAATACAGATATTAAAGTTGTAAATACATATGGTGTGATAAACTGCTCTTCACATTACAGTGTACGAGCTCAATTCAAAGTTCATAATTTGTTCACCATAAAAATTCCAATACTTCCTGTAGTTTCAGTAAATTAATATATTAATTCCATTAGATTCCATCACATTAATTTCTAAAGAATAATTTAACCTGACACTTTCTTTATGCAGTTTAATATTTATATATAAGTACATAATATATAAAAGATGCGTTTCCAAAAAAGTTATCATATGTAGTAGTCACAACTTTCAGGTTGTTTAGAAATTCAAGAGAATTTTCCCCGTGGTTTGTGACTTGCCCCCTAAAAAGTGAAATATTTCACATATGATGAATGTAGGAGCAAGAAAATGTATTTAAGAGTGCAAAATAGTATTCTGTGAGTCTAGTCCCGTAGTCTGGAAGTGGTTACATATTATACCCACGCAAGTTTGTTGGCTTTGTCACAATTGCAGTCACACTGTGTAAGTCATTGTGGTGTATAGAGTTGTGGAATGAGCGTTGGTGGTTTGGTCGTGTCTTGAGATCTCAGAGTTTTCCTCTGGTTGTCGTTTGACGAAAGATATGAGTTTTATAGCGGGACGCCGTAGGCGTGCCAAAAGGCTAACCCAGTTCACCTACTTATCGGTGCTCTATCTCCGTCCGTCTAATAAATCTGAAGAAAATCCAATTTCGACCTCAAGTTCTCGTAGCCACTTTTTTATATTTTATCTTTCTCTCGGTGCTCACTGCTCTGCTCACCCACCGACACCGACCCACCAACCAAAACCATCCACATCTCTACACATAGCTTTGTATGGGAGAATATATGTACCACTAACGGTATTACCTATATAAATATATAAACGCTATATTATATCCCTAGTACATATACATACACATAGTATGTGAATAGAGCACTTCACTCAGCACCGGTATCGCACCGGGCTACAAATACCTGTCCAGTTGACTCTTGGCTGGACTTGTGTCATGCTTGTCTCTCCATCACCTTCTTATTCACCCAAAGATAAACTGTCCACTCGGAATGTTCATGCAATGAATAGACTTCCTGAGCTGCTTGATCTCCATTGGTGCTAAAAAAAATGCACGTAGCCTCGTACAAGTAAATGCTGACTCACATGAGTAAGCATGCAGTACATGTTACATAATATAGAGATGAAGAATTATTTTTGTTGAATGCGATTCGTTTATTTTCTCTATTTTTCTATGTTGTAGATATGGACGATGACTTTCGGCCGGCGACTCTGCGAACGCCGCACTCGACACCAGGGTGGCGGATCGGCGGCTCACACGAAGATCCTATAGCAGCGACAGTGAGTCACCATCCGTGTCTTGGTGCTCATCGAGAACTTTCGCTAATCCTCAAAGAGATACGAATGATCACGGACAAAATCCGGAAGGACGACGAAGCAGCGGAGATCACGAACGAGTGGAAATTCGCCGCCATGGTTGTGGACAGACTCTGTCTCATCATTTTCACTCTTTTCACCATCATCGCTACGGTGGCCGTGCTCGCATCCGCTCCGCAGGTCTTCGTCCCTTGATTACCATTCAAGCGTAGACTAAAAAACACACTAAACAATACCCAACCAATAAACCACCAAAACCAAAAATCTAAGCCAAATCTTATTCACAACCAAAACAACCCAAACAACAACAAAAATACGACACGCATCAAATCGAATCCAACTTACTACTTACGCCCACCACAATACTCTGTTGTACTGATCATGTACCTAGCAAAAGAAATCAAATCGAACCAATACAAAACAATAACAAATCAAACGAAATCCACCGAAACCACCACCCAGGCTGCTTTGCTTCTCCATCCCGCCCCCTCTGTCAGTCCAGTCAATCCAATCACCACTTACTCAATCCGATATAGTTCTAAATTCAATTAAATGCTGCTGCGGACCTTGTACCCATGTGCTGAGACATGACATGATGGATAAGAGGCGGGAAATCAAACGAAACCCATACTTGCAGTTGCAGGAGCCGAAATGCAAAACGATAAGCTGAAAAGACACCAGAGAGTCCTTCTTCTAAAAGTCAACAACAATTCATTTGCAATCTAGTACCACCGCACCACCACATCAAACTTTATAAATAAGAGAATTAACCACTACGAATAAAATAGTCAACGAATAGGACGATCGTGGGAAAACTTCCTGTATAGACGTAGAATGTATAACTGAAGATAGAATGCTGCTGCTGTGCTGCTGCTGCTGATGATGATGATGATAATGATAAGACGACGGAGGAAGAATCGAAGAATCGATGAGATTCGAGAATCCAGTCGAAATCCCAGTTGAAGAACCATTATGACCAAGGCCAAGTGAAGCGAAGCCATTCACACAAGAGAACTGGAAAGCAAGTTGATAGGGAAGAGGCTGAAGGAAGATCAGAGATGGAGAAGAGACAAGATGAGACAAGGGAATGAACCAGTCAGAAAGGAAAGTCAGTGGTGCCTATGATTTCAGAAGTAAACAGAAAATTGCCGACTGTAACTTAAATCCTTTCTTTATTTTCACCATGCCGCTGCTGCTACCAGTGCTTGTACGTAGGACCCTATGCACGTACTCCTACGTCCTGCTATTGTAGTAGAGTGAGTGAAGGGCATTTGGAAGGCCAGCCATGTGCCACTTGGAACTATGTCCAACTGAAAACTTTCACCACCACACTCTTTCTTGCTCTCTCCTCTGAACTCTAATGGAGTTGAAAACCAAGCTCGCACTTTGAAATGAACAAGGAAAAAATAAGAGCCATGGAAATGAATCCTTTCTCTCTTGCACGGAACAAGGAACCTTTTTGTCACCCGGCAGCAGTAGCCTCCTCCTGTGACACTGGAATATTCTGTTCCTCGTCTTATTATCAAAGGATGCCTATGCGCCATGTTCTTAGAAAAACTCCAGTCATGATTCCAGATTTTGTCGGATTAGACTGTTTAGCCCTTGGACTACCACTTCTATGATTATATTTTCGTCCTTTATCATTTGCCAGTATGCACGAGCAAGTCAATGGAATATCGATGCACAATGGAATTTATTTGAGGCCGACGATATTTGAGCTCAACGCAAAGTGTACGCAGCCATGACATGGGAACACCTATGGATTTTTACATGGGAGGAAAAACGGAAATACTTTCTCTCCCATTCCATTTCAATTCCATTGAGTTCTGTAAATATCTAACGGCTGACTTGCTATTCGAATGGCGCTTTACTAAAACATCTCATGAAAACGAATGCTGTACGGCATCAAATCACATCGCGTCCTTTCCTCCTCCTCCTCGTCTACTACTTCTTCATCTTCTGCTACTGCTGCTCCTCCGCTCGACTTTCTTCTGTTTTTTCCCATTCACCGACCGCATCCCTCTTATTCATTCATCATAGTCGAAGGGAGAGTTTAATTCACATTCCTAATTCCATGTCTACAGGAAGAGATATCCCTTCCTCCTCTACTTCCACGTCCACGGTTATTCTCCCACAGCAATATATAGATGGGAGCGCCAAGTGATATGCCATTACAATATCTGCTTATATTATGTATATACATATATATGCACTTACCTTCGTCTACATACGCGACCATTTCTCTCTCTCTCTCTCTCTCTACTGTTTAACGATTTTGTCTTTGTCGACTTCGTAATGACTTCAACTGACTTTTCCTCTTTTTCTTAGCTCATTCCACACAATTGCCAATGTGATCTTAAGCAATACAATGTCCTGTCTGTAGAAATTTCTTCTGTTCGTTTCCACTGAAATTTTTCTTCGACCCACTTCACTATTTATTCATCAACTCTCATCTCTCCTACCCATTTCACAATTTTCATCGTCAAATTATTCACTGAATAGGACTGGAACGAAGCGGACTCTGTTCTTCGAGATGAATGGAATTACATCGTCGTTTCATAAATGCTATCCTTATGTCTCCTTGTTTCGTATTCTATAATGAAGTGATTGTGTCGGTGAGAAGTTCTCTGCACTCTCCCATCCAAAAGTCTCTCTCATTATTCTCCTTTTATTTTTCCTCTCCCCAGAAAATTTCCCTCCACACAATTCAGCCATGACGACTAGGACTTTGTCCAGCCATTTTCAATGCAAGCTATAGGAAGATTATATTGAAGACTGACCGACGGACGACCATCTAGGGAATGTTTGCAGACGACTTATTTCTCATCTTTATATTAAAGATGTGGAAGTGATGCTCATGTGTTATCTATTCTAGATTTTATTTCCTCTTATACCCAATCGCTTATTTGTAATACGAACAAATATGATTATCCAATTCTATCCAGCCAGTCCACCAATATTTCTGGTGTGGAAAATAGTCTGTTATCTTGGGAGCAAAAGAGCGGACATATTGCAGAATCTATATAGTCTTTTCTCAACTGCAGCCTACTACACACGTTCTGTGCTCCTCGTGTCTACAGTAGCACTTATGCTACATAGTCAAGAGGGGAAACTGTAGTCCCTATATGTATACAGCGAAAGCATATAATAATATAGAGACATATAGTTGAAAGTTACTTTCTCGAATTTCTTGACCTGACTTTGCTAGAAAGATGTATAATTCATGTCTTACTCGTCTTGAGCATTGCCAAAGGAGCCGTTCACTTTCGTGTGGCCGTTGAGGAAAAACTGGCGTAGTCCCCGACATACAGAAACACGCCAATAAAGCTGCAGTATAAAGTGTGGCCTGCCTGCCGTCTCTTCCTTACTGCTCAGATGACTTGACTGTCGGCCTCTACACACCAAACCAGACTCCAGTCTCTATATACGCAGTTCTCTATGGCAGTCATGATACGATCCGAGAATAAAAAGGAAAAATCCTTGTCGGTAAATGACTAGGCAACTACAGCGCAACCGAGTCAAATCATCTATAGAAAATGTGCCACGAGCAAGAGTGTGAGAGAGAAAAGCCAACTGAATCGCTTTCACTACACTTTCTACAAACACAAGTACACAGAAAGTCAACTCGGCTCTTCACATGACTCTCGCACAATCAATTCCGCTTCGTCCAATACAAAGTCATATGCATCCATGAGTTTTCCAAAGGATTGTTTTTATTTGCCATGACTATGGTAGAAGAGGAAAGTCGTCGACAATATTTAAAAGAACAAATGCTATCCCCTCCACTCATGCCAAACAACAGAAGCAATCGCATAGAAAGTGAAAGTTCATGTAAAGAATGTAAATAGAGCACTGCTCTCTCTCTCTCTCCCTCTACGACACATTTTTTCGCGTCGATTCTCATCGTCCATCTTCCATTTCATCTTGTCTCGTCATTCATTCACAATTCCCCACCACTCCCCTTCTCGCCATCCCCACCACCGTTCATTTGACTCCCCTACTTTCCCCTCCGATGACTTACAACTAATTATGCATAAACCTTTAATCCTTCCTCTCGTGTGTGTCTCTACAGTTCTGGACTTATCTCCGCTTTCAGTGAAACTCGTGATAGTAAGAGATGAATCTATTCCGTTGTGTCTTGTCAAATTTCGTCTGCCATGTAAATATGTCATTGGTTATTGGGTCCAGTCAAGCAAAGGCACGAAAAGGAAGTCAAGGTGTTCCAGCCATCGTACAAATACAGCACAATCTTGAATTGTAGCCAAAATAACTCTAGAAACTCTAGAAACTACAATACAATGCGATTGTAATGGAAGGGAGAGGAATGTGAACTTGTTTTTCGTCTTTGTTCGCGATATTTTTTGTGGAAATTCCATTCTTTACTCTTATGAATAAAATATTCCTACTGGCTGGGTAGGTAGTCAGGTAGGTAGTGAGGCAACCCACAGATGGAAAATGTTACAAGAGCCGTCTCGTAGCCGAAACAACTGATCAACCTGCATACATCTCTACATAATGTTAGACACAATCCTCTGTACCTTTATTTCTTCCTTCACTTTCTTCTAATCCACTAATCCATGTGAAATAGCATCCTGTGCACAACTTGTTTCTTCCAAACAAGACAAGACGTCCAGTTTATCCAACGTAATGGAGTCCAGTCACACGTGAAGCGAGTCTGAGCGCGAGAGAGAACGCGAGAGGGAGAACAGAGCAGAATACAACATGAAAATGAGAACAGGAAGGCGGCCCACAGAGAAGCAGAGGCTCCCAATGTTCTACTTTGAAATATTCTATGGCTTCTCACAGAACACACTTTGCAGTTTACGGACGAATCTCAAAGTACAAGAGAGCAATCTAACGCAATGCAATTCAAAAGAGAGACAGAATCCAATGCAATCCACTAGCTGGCCAATAAGCATTCAACATCTCTATTTTGTGTTGTTATTATGTATTGGAAGTTGATTCTCCAGCCTCGGCATCTTTTGTTACGTTGTTAGCCGGACGGATCCGTACGGCTTGAAAATACACTGTCCTCTATTTCTGTCCGTGCACCAACCAACCAACCACTACACCTACGATAATACAGTTCAAATAGCGTCTCAAGCATTCCGAAGGGATCTTCATTCAGAAAGAAAGGCTTAGCACAAGATTTATGATGTGGATTGCAACGGATACGCTCTGCTGCTGTACCTCCATTGCCTCTCTCTCGCTCGTTCGCTCGCTCGCTCGCTCCCACTTTCTTCATCCATCCAACTTGTTCCGTGGAGGCGACCAGAAGCATACGGGAGAAAGCGTTGCGACGACGTTCCAGTCCATTGTGATTCCATGTGTAGCCAAGGAAGGACGCACTGCGAGGAAAACCACAATAGCCGATAGCCTACCCTTTAGTTTCCCTTTAACTTTAATCGTATGTATGAATGACATGACAGTGCGAGGATTTAAATTGCGTCCAAACCCATATCTCGAAAAATGGACTCATTCTGACTACAAACAGGACACAATGCATTGTATTGTGTGGTGCTGTCTCCTAATGTGAAGCAGAGCTACGGCAGAGATCTACGAAATACTAAAAAAAACCACTATTTATTTATTTAATGTTTCTTTTGAAATTCTTGCACTTTCTCTTCCTTGTGGACAAGTCTACTTTGACTTAAGTTTAATTTCATTTCGTCAGCCAGACAGACGGCTGCAGAAGCTGACTCAAACGTATTCATGCACTTCTTACATGAGAAAGAAACAAAAACTCGTTTGTATCCCTTTCTAGTTCAACCTTTTCCAACAATACTAACAAATATCCGCATTTTAGACACTCTCCCTCCCTGCTGTCCGTTTTTGGATATTTTCTCGTAACAACTACTTTCACCACCTAAATCCCTGTACTAATACTGTTTCCGAACGTATGTGTCCCACCAAAATTGCTCATTTTAGAATAAATTATTTAGAGTAATATTTCTAACGCAATCTAAACTTAAGTATTGATTGATTCGCCCGAGCTGACCTGATTGGTATGACCAGTCCAAAATTGTTTGCCGTTTGCCAACGAGAGAAACGGCGGACAATGCAGTTGACCAGAACGAGGAAGGTGCGGTGGAAAAAAATGGTGGTGCTACTCACATTGTGCAATAATATAGAAAAATGTTCACCAAATCATACATGGATTTATATCAGCAATACTACGTTACTGTATTATACAACTTATATAAGCCACTACTAAAAGTTCGAATTATCTAATACAATCTAATTGAGCTGTAGGAAGTAAAGATTAAAAAATACTAGTTACTTATTCAAGTCACTACAATAAATACTACGTTAACCTGCGCCATTTACATTCATTCTTGTAATTCTCTCACCTGATACACATATTGTTGCATTTTACGTTCCACGCCGGAATTTCGAATGGTGGTCCACCTTATATAACTACTAAAGTGATTTACAAATTAACGACGTATCTGATGTCGTCATTATTTCATCGATTTTACAATGAATGCAGAGATCAAATCAACAGCAGCAGCTAAATACTCAAAAAGTGGTACATTGTGCAATTTGTTGTAATTCTACATGTGTAAAAAAAATCTCTTCTCTTAAATTACACTGTGTCAATATATGCACCTACAAAATGTATAAATAAAGTTCTCTCTGCATTAGAAATTCAGATACGACTCAAGTCAATGAAAGTGGTGCTACGGTAGATTTCGTTCCGATGGAGATAGAAAAAAACGGAATGAATCGAAAAGTTCTCATTATCACCTCATATGACATGCCACAACTCAGTACACACACTAAACACCAGTCACAACATGACATGACACGACATTTCACACAACACACATAAACACACACACAAACTGCACACAAACAACAAAAGACTTTAGATGTGGTCAATGGATTCGTTCGCAAATATTTGTGAAGGTGCTCTGATGAGAAGTTAAACTATACAATATTATACGTATTTACGTAGTATGGAATTAGCGAGTCCTTAACAAGAATTGAAACTGCTCTAACAAAAAGTGCTCCCTTAAACGAAAAACGATCTATTTGTATTTATTCGACATGATCAACGTTCACATTTGATCTGTGTAATGTATGTTACATTGAACTGTGTGTTAGTGTGCACCACTTGCACCCTTACACGTTTAACTGCCGCGTGTTGACTTTCTGTGTCAACAGCAGGTCTCGCTTAAACTGAATTTGCTACTACTTACACTTCAGCTACCTACAAATTGCTTACACTAAAACCAATACAATATATATATATATAAATATATAAATCTACTTACTTACAAGGCGACTGCCACTCACATGAATTTACATTTCTACATTCTTCTTCCTCAACTCACATCCTCTACATAAATCTCTTCTACATACATATTTACCTACTACTGTGTGATTGTGAAAAGAGTGAAATTTCAATGTGTACTTTCTTATACAGTGAGCTGCGGTGAAGTCCAGTCTTCGATTCGACAAATCCAGGAAATCCAATCCAGTCAACATGTGCACGACAACTTTGTCTACGGCAACAACGGCGACTCCGCATCAACAACTACAACTCTTCGACATTTTGCAACGACTACTACATACAACAACATCTACTACTACTACTACTACAACTACAGTTAATATGTACCCACCTACTACATACTCTACTACTATTTACTAAATACGACAAGCGTTAATAGATTGTCCAACCGCCCGCCCGCCCGACCCACCAGCATTGCAGAACCGTCATCCGTCAGTCTCCTACATCAGATCGCAACATCGAAACTCTGTGCTTTACACTAAATACTAGCTACTACACGAATCGCATCTAGAGTCGAGTCAAGTCCTTTTCAGATTACTACTACCAGAACGTGGAGAGCAGACTGCTTTTGCGACTTTTGCGCCCAGCGCATTGCCAAAGGTGAAAGAGTCACAAGAAGAAAAGTCCTAGCGTCTCGACTCGACATAGATGTGTGCCAGTGAAAGTAAAATGGCTCAGTCAGTGAAGTGGAGTGGAGTAGAGTAGAGTATGTAGAAGGAGTACACGAAATGCTACAAGCAGATGAACTATATAGGCTTTTTTTTAGGAGAGTAGACGATGTAAACTATGCTACTGCTACTACAACCACTGCTAATACGACTAGAACTAGTACGACTCAACAGCCAACAACTTCAGTCAACTTTAGGAAAATAAAGTAAAGTATCCCGTCACTCGTTTCATGACTACATGGCTCAAGTGAAACTTTCTGGGATATTGCAGTTGGACGGAAAGACCTTCCGGCTTTCCCTGACTACACTCGCAGTCAACGCGACTCTGCCACTCTGGAAACCAGTCTCGTCTCCACATACACACAGTACAGTACATATGGAGCTGCGTCCATGCTCTGCAGCTACACCACATTCTTCTATGCCTATTCATGTCAGAATGCCTTGTGAACGAAGGCAGACAGAAAGAGAGAGAGAGAGAGAGAGAGAGAAAGAGAGAGCGAGAGAGGAATGGAGCCGAGTGGAGGATGCAATGAAATGATACTATGGAAAAGATGGGCGAGAGAAAGTAGAGAAAGCGAATGGAAAGTAAGTTGAAGTAGAAAGTCAAGTCAGAATATAGGATTACAGTGCCATTTTACTCCCCTAATTGATTTCAGAATAGAATAGACTTGCACGGTAAGAAAATGAATAGAAGCGACTGTTAAACGACCGGCAGAAAAGAGCTAATTGAATTGGCAAAGAAAATGCTCCGTTCTCTCTAAAGAGCTCTTGTGCACATCAAAAGACTTGACTCACTCACTCCTTCCCATTTTACCTTCAATGCAGACACGAGCTTCTTCTCATTCGCACAACAACAATATGACCCGTACACATATGAATGTCTACGTATTTACTACGTAGACACAGCCAACCCTATACCTTAACTAATAGCCAGCCCACTCACTACTCAACCTTATTTCGTTTACTTTCCGTCCCGGTACGCCGACTACTCTCCACGTCTGCCTACCACCACCACCGCCACACCATACACTCCAACATAGGCCAAATATACCTAAATATCTGTACGAGGGAAAGAGTTATTAGTGGATGGACAGACAACAAATGTGACTGCTTTGCGTATGTGTGTCCGTGTGTGTCTGGATTCCTTGTAAAAGGACAAAACAGCAGCAGAAAGATATTCTCGTGCCACTTGCTTAGTAATTCTTGGAAATTCGTCGTCCTCTTGAAATCTGTGTGGCTGCAGTTAAACACGTTCATTGGATGCGGAGGCACGACTTTGTCTCTCTCTTCCTTCCACTCCACTTAATTGTCTGCAAACAAACAAGTTGAGTGAGCTTCTTAAAACAGAGACAACGACCAATGCATATTCCATTACATTTTATTATCAAAACCTATCCATTAGTTTACTTGTCTTATCTGCGAGACTGAATCAATTAACATCATGTCTTTTGTTACACGCTGAACGAATTTTTGCCCCCTTGTACAAATATGTACTCAGACATCAACTCCAAATACATTTCATAGTCTCTGTAGTGAAATCAGCAACCGCTACGGTTAACTTACAGAAGTTAACTATATTTTTTACAAAGTAGTTAACTTGTGTCTGCTCCTCCGCTCGTCTTCTTTTCATTTGAATGCAAACTGTGTCTCTAAATGAGTTTGCCCTCAAATGTGTTTCATTGTGAAAAAATTGAGGTAGACAGACAGACAAGCCTTACTCTCCACTCGACCTGGAAAATGCATAAACTAATCGGAGAAAGTCATGAAAAGTGAACGGTTTGTTGTTAGTATTCATTGAGCAAGCCACCCTTCGGCATCCACCCATCGATAATTCCCTAACGCTCTCTTTCTCATTCTCTCTCTCTCTCTCTCTCTCACTGACTTATTCTACGTGTGTACTTTACTTACCTGTGTGGAAATAGATTGAATCACTTAGGTACTCCGCTTACATGTGTGCATCCTGATCCAGTGTCGCGGCCGCCTCTGCTGCTGCTCCTCTCAACTCACAGCAAGAGATGAGAGAGAAAGTCCGTCGACTTTCTCCCTTGTCTCGCTCAATTCACCGTGGAAGGCTGACTGACTGACTGATGGACAGAAGGCCATCAACGAACGAAATGTATTCGAGCATTAGGGTTTTCACTAGTGAAGCTATGAGGAAACATCTGAAGGACTGCCGTCGCATTCCGTCTCATCTCATCACACGGCGTGGCACTTTGGAATACAAATGTCTCCGTTGAACGTTCGGCTGAGTGCTCTGCTCTTACTCACATGAGCTAACTCTCGTTAAATAGAACGAGTTTGTGTCATTTTCTCTCTCTCTCTCTCTCTCTCTGGACAAGAAAATGGACTTGGCCGGTCGACCACACTGCACAGCCCTCTACCAGCGACGCTGCCTGCACAACGACAAACACATTCCACCACTCGGCCGCTGCTCAGAAGACAGACAGAAGCGAACGAGACAAAAAGAGAAAGAGAGAGAGAGACGGAGATAAAATTTAACCCGACTTTGAGTTACAGGCGCTCATGTCAATTCTGTTGACTGAAGAAAGTGTTTTGTGTGGAATTCCTGTCCTGCTGCTCTGCTGCTCTGTCTCCAGCCACACGGCCACTGCGCGACACACACACCAAACACAAAAGACAGAATTGGATGACCTCTTGGCCAGGACAGCGGGATTTTCTATTCCATCTTAACTCTAGGAAGATAATCACTCCCGTTGTACTAACACAGAGAGAGACGAGCTAGACTATTCTATCGTATGGTGCTACCTTTATTACTACTATCGATGTTTAGTCTGTAATGTAAATACTACCAGCTAGAATAACCTTAATAACTGACTCAATACACGAAACGTACTCACGTATTGTTAGTTGTCATTAGTTCTCTGTAGGTATATTACTATACATATATATATATACTAGTATGTGTAACTTTGTATACGTACTCGGCTACAGTTACTCCACATATTTCTAAATGTCAGTGTATGTAAACAGGACGTTGCTTTTCTTACGTATACAGCTTTTACTACAACACCCGTAGCTACTATATCGATAGTACAGACACACAAGTACACACGTTGAATTCATTTCTAATACCTTTGTTGTGTGTGTCACGGAGGGAGTAGCGGAAATAGCCATTTGTTGCGGGTAACACTTAAAATCATCTTACAATGGGAATATTCTGAAGCCATCTCGAAGGTATGACGAATATTTCGGGGCAGGGATGACAAAGGAACGCAATTGCGTACACAGTGAATACATTTTTCATAAAACGAAAGAAAGACTCTCAGAAGGGTTGGCATATTTATTGGCACTGTGAACCAATAATGTTTCGAACAGTTTGTGTTTGCGGTAATGGCTAGTAAAAGTGTTAAGTGTAGCTGTTAAGGTAACAATAGGAATAAGTAAGGAATATGGGCTAAGGAACGGAGTGTTGTGGAGCGACAATGGAAGTACACTATTTAGTTAGTGTTGACATTATGTATTTAAATACCACAAGTAATATCTGAAACAAGTATTTATACTAACACATACAACGATACTTATACTTCTTACGTAAGAGACTAAAGTAAACTAAGTTTTGTTACTGTGTCCGTCTGAAGGTAGCACGACACTGGAGAACGGAACACTTAAAACTAAATAGTGGAGTAGGAAGGTATATAGTAATAGTATATACTACACGTACTTATATAAACAATAGACTAGTCAAATTATTCATATTTATGGTAAACAAGACAAGAACTCTCGTTCGTAGGTATTTAAATATTGATTTCACAATTTTCACTGGAAAGTGGCAGACAAATGTACCCAAGTCACAATTGTCACGATAAGGATTGTCCAACTGGTTCATCATCAGATTTAAATACCTTCTTTTTTGCACTTTACGATGAGACCAAATTAACAGGTAGACTTGTAACGAATTTTGTATGATGCCAGGTCCCATTTTTTACGATGTTTCTTTATACAGAATTTAAAGGGCGCTGCGAGTCGCTGCAGAGCATATCTCATGGTGCACATTTTGGAGATTTTCAATCAAGCAGAAATTTTGAGTAGTTCTTCCAACGGAGCAGGAGAGCATTATATCGCCTGCTGCTTTCGCTAGTGTCAATGCAGGAACGAGTGCACACGTCAGATAAGTCAACTGACAAGAGTCGCTCACTCATCTCAAGCTTATTACATAACTCAGTGAGTAGCTTTCTCTCTCATTCTGTTACATTAGATTAGTCCGAACAAATTTATCAACAAATCCCATTTGTTATCCGGGGAAGAGCTGTGAGCGTTCGTAATTTAGTGCCCTGCATGAAAGCTAAATATCCTTGAGAGGTAAAAATGTTTGTGCACTTTATTCCTCGTGCTCAGCACAGTCGCTGTTGCCTGGCTGATGCCAGGCAACATTCACTTTCCCACAAATGCCACCTAACACTACATTCGTGATTATTATGAGAACAGCTTGTTTGTGATACGTTACTCAGAAAACCCAACATAACATTAGGCCAATAAATACTGAATTCATCACATCCGTGAAATATATTCCTCAGTGATATAAAAACTGTTGGGGGGAACATTTCAATATACAATTCAAACAATTGTTTTATCTTAAAGATCAATTTACTTTGCTAAATTTTCAATGCTCACATTTAATACACGGATTGTGAGTGGAAAATTTCAATTTATTCTCGTTTTGCAAGCACGGGGAAGTTATTGCATTTAGTTAGTTGTACAGTTCCATAGAGAGCTGAGTTGTATTCTGCCAGCTCCCAGCTCTCTCACTGATGCCATAAATCACAGCAACGTGTGAGTCTATACGTACTCATTTAATTGCTATAAATGGGCGTTGCTGAAACTAAATGTATTTGCATTCCCTACTAACATAAAGTATTCGTGTTTTACAATGAAGAATTTGAAGTCGTGTCGCATGGCTCAGGCATGCAATCGATCTTCCTATTTGTTTCACTTTACAACCGAAGCAGCGATAAATGACGCAATGCGATTTGTTTTATTTGCTCGTAAGGAGAGTTCATTTAGTTTTCTCAGTTGGCCAAGTTGAAACGATTTGCATATATGAACTGTTGTCAGCAGCCTTGCATTGTCACCGTTGGCCTCCAGTCAAATCAATCATAATAATGGGATAATTGTAGAGCAGATTTTGAAATGCAAGTTGGGACGCGCTCTCGAACACAAATACTCAAAGTGAGAGTCATCAAGGTAATTATCTGCAAGTAGTTCCCACTGCATTTGCTTCAACCGAACATTAATTCACAGAATTCCAAAACAAATACCACATGCCATGGCACGGCTGCTTAGTTCTCCCCCAAATGTACTCGGTGAATTTGAATTGTGTGAACAATAAGAGGAATTCACTTTGATAATTGCTCGCATATTCCATGTCATATTTAGATTATCTCCTTTGGAATTCATCACAATACAATTCTATTTATTCTAACAAAGTGTTCGACTTTCTGTTGGCACGCGTTTAACGTTTGTCCTTTAAAAAGTTTTAAATGCAAAATATACTTAGTCTAAACAGTAGGTACATAGATGCCTATTAGCTAGCTTCGTGGGCCACAAATGAGGCTAAATATAAACAGAGTAATTCTGTGGAACGCATTCTGAAGATTCTATATTAAGTTTCGTATGTTTTTGTTTGATGTAGCCCGTGGTTATATAAAACTTCAACGTAGCAGAATTAATCCCCAATTTGTTGCAACCACAATTCATCCATTGGAAGAAGTAAATAAGTAGTGGAAAGAAAAAGAATGTGTTAGTGTATTAATAAAGACTGGGAAAGGATGGAAAGTTTTTCTTTCGTGTCCCCACAGAGAGATATTGGTTTGATAGGGAAGCAAATAATAGCGAGATGACGCACAATCGAGATGAAATTAAAGTAACAATCTACCTGTTAGTAGACCTACTTCAGCCATTACTTGTGAATGGATAAAGAAATGTAGAGCCAGGCAGGCAGGGAATATAATGGAGAAACACATCACAGAGAAATGAGAGAATGACGCAGTTGTACACTCGATTAGAAAATACTAGACTCTCTCTAGCCAATTTTCACAAGTTCATAATCAATTATGATCTACGTCTCTTCCTTCATCTTTCCACATTGTGCTCCTTTGACCGACTTATGCTCGTGTCAGCCAGCCACGGCACCAGATACCCGCTCCTAAGACCAGATCCCATTAGCAGACCATCCTAAATGCTCCATGCTATTACATGTTATTCCATTTACTTTCTCCTGGAACTTTTGCCCACCTACCTACCACTGCTAACATTTATATAGAACTTGCAGCTACTAAATCCCATGATTTCAGTCAGAACACGATAAGGAGTAATTGCAAAACACTAATATAGATAGAAAGGACTTTGGAGCAAAAGTATCTTGCACAGTTGCTGCTTGTAATTCTTCATTATCTCCGTCGTCCACTGCTGACTAAGTACTTACAGTAGGTACACAGGTAGATACAAATAATAAGCACGTGTCAGAATTCGTTAGCATCACATGACTCACAGTTCCCACGTACCAGTTTACTTACTCATTCTAATGGTATTTCGCTTGATTTCATTGCGTTATGTTTTCTATGTTGCTGACTTGGGTGATAGGAAAATATGGTTAACTTATCGATTGGACTGGAGTTTGCACCGTGCACAATAATCCTCGGCGGGGGATATACAGCTACAACAGTTTTTGTTCACCAAACAGAAAACCAAGTCTAAAAAAGAATGAAATCCACTTTCACTTCGTATTGTTAGTGCTAGAGTATAATACTGTTTCTCCAGCTGAAATGCTCACGTAACAAGTTTTATAGCTTTCATGTTGAAAACACAACATGGAAAATATTCTCTGGGTAATGTGACGTAACAAACGAATTGTGGGACACTGGAAGTTAAAACTTTCGTTTTAAACTTTTCTGCAGCAAGGCGTGACCCCCTTGTATATATGTACAAGAAGTATTAGTCTGCGTCACCATAAAATTCATACGTACGTAACAAGATTCAAATTCAGATATGCTAGCACACCAGTTAACAATATTTCAAGGATATTTAGCTTGCACTTTAAACCGTTCGTTCAGATAAATGAAAATAAGCTTTGTTCATAAACAAAATTACCAGAATGCAGAGAAAGCTGACTGGCTGAATTAAAGACAGTCGAATTCTAGAGCAATATAGAAATACCAGATGATTTTTGCACTTTATTCAAATCGCAAATAAAATAGACAATGTTTCAAACTGCACGGATAAACTACGCTACCAAACCCTGACAGGATAAAAAAAGCATGACTTTATCGCTGCCATCCTTCCCAACAACAATGTATTGCATGGAAGAGATGAAGAGGGCGTTGGGAGCTGCTGGTAGCATTTGTTTTATGTTTTCCAAGGTTCTCTTCTATTCACACGGAGAATGATGGGTGGGAATGACATGCACTCATTCTGTCACTACTTTACGCCCCATTTGAACGGTGCATGCAATCGAAGGGAACACACACCACTGAATTGTGCACTTGGGTACAGCACATAAGTAAATTTTCAAAAAGGAGACAAAACTACTTGTCCATCATTTTGAGTGAGATACGAATAGAGCCACAGAGTAGTTCATCTTGTGACATATTTAAATACCTACTAGAATAGAAAAATATATGCAGGAACCATTCTGGCGATGAGAATGTGATGGGCTCTCGTCTTGTGTATTACCATAAATATGGTTATTTGTATTCCTAGAATAAGTAAAGAGTAAACACATACGAATAGATAGATGATATTAACTTATTGTTACTGTTAGTGAAGTCCTATGGACAATCTGTCACCGAGCTGAAAGACACTCAATTTACATACAAGTTTTCTCAATATTTTCTTGACGGGATGCGACGTCAGGAAATGAACACGAAATCTCTTTTGATAGAAATATTATTATTACTTACTTTTAGAGTGATAAAGGCGAGCAAGTAATTATAGCAAAGATTTACATACAATCTGCGTACCACATAACACAACACTCATTACAAGTAGAACTACTAGAAGTAGATCGATTCAGATTCAGTCAGAGAATCCCGGTGTCTGTTTGTCTGTCTGTTTTTTTTAATAAATAAGCAAGTGAATGGAAACGATATGATCATTTCCTCAATTTCTCGTTAGACTGTGTGCAACGGAGAGAGACAAATTCAACATAATAATAATACATTACTGTGCGTGCGTACATACAAACTGACGATCAGTGTTGGTCATTGGCGGTTGAGTGTGTAAATGTGCAGTAGTGGGTAGGAAGTGAAGGATCTAAGTAGTTCAACAGTAGCAAGTAGTATATAATTATCTGTATACACCGTATAACACATACACAGTCACATAACATGCATACACAAAGCCCGAAAAGAATGCTCCGATAGTTTTTCATTGATATGGGGATGTACGTGCAGACCCACAGACACATACTAAATACATTTACGAACTAAACAGCTATTAAAACATACGTGCTTATTGTAACATTACTAAAAATACATACATAAATAATTACATATACCTACTACATAGTAGATAGTTTCTATATATAGTGAGAAAGGATAGAGCGGTAATATGTTGACTATCTGCATGCCATTGTACTCATAGAGACACTGTTGTTGACTATGACTTGAGCAGTGGACTGACACAAAGGGTGAATGCATGGGAACGTTTCTCTACGTAGATTTCTTAGCAGTTCATAGATGACTACGACTACGTAATAGTGAGAGGAAAGAAACATGAGAATCAAAAGACATTTATAATCATATAGTAGACTATATAGAGGTACGTATTACGGATATTGGTAAAAGTCACCTCAGTTGTTTCTACAAAAGCTGAATATCTATTGTATAATAAGTAGGACGAGAGCAAGATTGTAGTTACTGGTGCGACAAGGACTACGACGACGACTCAAAGGCAATTATTACTGAGACGATGTCATCATAATTGTGTATATAATAATTATTGCCAAGATATGATTGGATTTCAAACCGGTGTGCAACCAGCAGCAGGGACTCTTAGTCCGCGTCTCTTTACACAAACAACAACCGTAGCAACCACCCAACCAACCAGAACACATACTCATACTACACATACTACTATACATAAATACTACTTATACAAGAAGACCAGATGATACATACATACTTGATACTCACTCTACTACTGGTCTACTGCTCGCATCTGAGAAACAGACACGTTTCCTCGGATCTGTGAACAGAGTCAATAGGAACTTGCAGTGCCGTACGGTTAATACTTTAAAATATTGTACTTATGAATTCATCTCCATGTTTTCAACTAGTGTTCCAAATTTGTGATATTTTCCCACTAACTATGATCGAACACAGACGGACAAAACTCGAACAGCATTATTCACAGTCAGATTCAAAGAAGCAATTCTGCAATCCCAATTCCACAGACACAGAACACAGAGAATCCTCACTGACAAGGAGACTTGGGTGAGGAGTACAGATCAGAGAGGGCAAATACATTTTGAATGGCGATCACTTGACCGTGAGACAGCCAACCTGAATAACAATGAGCTCTTCTCCCTCATCGCCCTCCACGTACTTTTTCAATTTGTCTTTTGAGTTGCCCTGTAGGTGCTGGAAATGAACACACCTTTACAATTTTGCTCAAATATTTACAGTAGCATATTTTTGTACTTGCAATACAATAAAATGTAAGGGAAGTTCTCGGACGGAGTCTCTCTTTTCTAAACTATGAAAAATTCAATGAAATTCGACACAGCGTAGCTAAGTCCTCGACTGCCGTACCCTTACCTATCCTGTGCGAACAACCCTAACGCCCCCTCCCTCCCTCTCCCCCCACCACATCTCAATCCTTATACACAGAAGATCTCTACCGAAATACTAATCACTACTTCATACAAATCCCTCTTTTTATCATCTTTCTCTCTCGACACATCTTTTCCGTAGGTTTTTCGTACTCGAATTGTCCAAGGTTTGAAATCCAACAGTGTCTGCTGCAATAGTTCCCCTTTCCCTTTGCTTTCACCTCCTCCAAATATTCTGCGCCTTTTCGTGCACATTACTGAATACTATATAAAGTCTCTATATTTTCTTTACACGCTCATTGAATTGACGTGATGGAATTTTTTGGAAATTATTGAGTAATAGCAAGAAAAGTCAAAGGTCATATAAAATTGCTCTTATATGGTAAAGTTGAAATATTGGCGTGTCAGCATAAATAATTGACGAAAGACACTCAGCAAGCGTCAAGGCAAAAAGAGAGTGCTGAGGCTCCTGGAAATACAAAAGAGTAATTGGAGTTCTTTGAACAGTTTTATGAAGATGAAAGTAGTTATTGGGCCAAAGCCACTGAAATCAATTAAGGAACCGTGAAATTATAAATGAGCCAAAGTAGAGATGTTACGCTGAGAGAGAGAAATTTTAGAAACCCTGTGGCCAACTTTTGCGAGCACGGACTCTGATCACAGAGAATTCGAAACATTTCTAAAAGCCATTTGTTCATTAACAAATTCTTTGATTTCCTCTGACATATTTAATGTTTAATAGCACATTATCAATTGTTGGCAATAAGAGAGGAGGTGAAAGTTTTTTCTAGAGAAATCTTCCCTCGTAGACTTTCAATGATTTTGTCTCTCCTCAAACATTCACATTAACTGCAACTAAATACGAGATAATTGTTAACTATTGTGCGTGTTTGTGTATGCTCACTCTGAGTGCATGAGAATCTAATCTAGTAAATAAGCCATTGATATAATAATATGATATTGTTGTCTACAAATGTACATACCATTTTAAATGATAGCTAAAGGGTGAAAATACAAACAACAACAACAACGTGGATAAATACGATATAGATTATTGATAAATACACATTAATAGAGAAATAATTAGTGATTAGCAAAGAGTTTTCTAAAATGTCTTTCATTTCTGAGAAAGATTGACTATTGCTCAGTTTTGAAAATAAAAACTATCACATCACAACTACCAAGTGAATACCTAGGCTACCTACTAATAACCTAAGTAATAATAATAATAATAATTGACAAAATCTAATACCGAGTGATTGATACACAAATACTATACATACAGCAAGGCAGGCAAAACATAATTCAAAACAATATACAACAACAGTACCCAATTAAACTAATACGATATAATTGCATTCATAATTTAAGTACATGATAGATAATCGATGGAATGTTTGGAAAGAAAGATCACTTTGTCCTTTTCAACGGTGATTTTTCTGCAAAGTTCATCGATTAGTTACCTATCCAGAGTTAATTAAGATGCTCACCTCACAATCTCCATTATTAAATGTTCTATAGGTACATAGGCACTACAATTCCATATAATATAAGTTAGCTATATAGAAATGCCCATCGACTACAAAACTAACTCTAGTTCTTCCCTTTATTCTGACTCTTCAAATGATAGCACAGCTAATTGCCCGCATCGCTAACTAACAATAAGACTCCGAGTGACAATTATAGCTTGTAGCACCACACTAACAAGCTCCTATAATAAGTATTTTCAAATTTATAAGAGACTGTCACTGTGTAGCTCTGTTTGTGCAAAGAAGGAAAAATTCCATCATATAAAAGTTGACTGTAGTATACGTATAGGTTTTAAGTAGGCGGCTAAGAAAGCAATTCAAAGTGTCGAATAAAAATTGCCAAAGAAAAGGAACATGAATTCTACTTTAGTTTACTATGGCTGACGTTTCATTGGCACCACGACTATAATATTTACATATATGCATAAAGAGACAGAGAGAGATGTAGCGCCGCACTAACTACTAGCAACATTAGAGACAACACCGAGCGGCAACGTTATGGAAAGCTCAAGCTGCAAATTAGTCAAGTTCATGTGAAAATTTACGACTTTGAGCAGAGAAATTTGATCTGGGAAAGAGAGAAATAGTTAAATGTACTCACATTACAGGCTGCACACTTGCGCTACCACAGGCATTTCTACCTACGACGCATGTATACCTTACTGTTCGACCTGCTCTGCATTATTGACATACCTTGTAGGTAGGAAGTAGGTGGATGCCTATACTATACTCTGTACAGTTCAGCATAAGATTACATAACTGACGAGCAGACTTTAGCGGACCTTCCTAAGTAGGAATCCAATGAGACATAAAAGAATTACTGACGTCTACCGACTAGCATGCATTTTATTACGTAATAACACATTCTACGACTAGGAATACATTTCACAAAAGCCCTAACACTACGAACACAGAAACCAGCCCCATCCGAAACCAAGTAGCTTACTTAGTTATTGTTCTTGGCTACCTACCACATAATAGCTCCAGAGTATTTACTACCTGTCTTGTCTGCTACCTCCTATTTACAGACAAAGAGAGAGAAAGCACCATAGAATTCCCTTGCATGAATATATCATAATTCTTACTCTGTTCTCACGATCTGTGCCTAAGAATCTAACTACCTATTTGTTTGTGCAACGTACTACCAACTCCCCCTTTTCACCTTTCCCAATGCTCTGTGCTCTGGTCTATCTGGATGATTGATCATCAGCATTATCATCAAATGTTTCCTACAACTTTCCCCGCACTAGATCATTCGCCGGCTAATGTACTAGCCACGTGCACGTAAACCCTTCCGGAATAAAAGCGCTATCTGCTGAAACGTACGCCATTTCAGACTAAATAGGGTGAAACCGATGCAAAGTCGTTACAACTACGTGTTGTATGTAACCTTATAACGTAGCAGTGCACGAATTCAAGCTGTAAATGATGGTTTCCGCTAAATAGACAGCTAGGGTCTCCATTAAAATGAATGCGGGTGAAAGCAAAGTAACAACAAAGAAAATAAACCTGAGATTACCAAATACATCTCTATTTTAATTTCAGGCGGAACGAGAGACAGTCACAGCAGTATCCCAAACATAAAGCTATCACTTTTAGGGCTCTTTTCAATAATATATTATTTGTGCATGAAATGACTGTGAGGATATTGTTTCGTTTGAAATGAATCACAGTGTTGTTGGAATATCTATAGCTTTGGGCTGTCTATAATTTCTTATACAATTTGACCAACTTTCACTGATCATCAGCGCACCTTGCTATAGAAGTCATTTTAAATAATCAATATTTCCCGTCAGTTCACACGACACACCATAAACTTTCCCTTGCTTTCACCGTGTACATATTTCATGTAATTATTTTTATATGACAAAATTTCCACTCAAACAATTCTCTCTCCCTGTATCTCTTGTCAAATCCCATAAGCACGATTATGCATGATATTGTGTGTCCTACGTACGCCTACTTCGTCCTCTGTGAAATAGTAGAACATTGTGCAGCAGTTTTTCGATATGGGATTCATGATCGTGCAGGGAAAACAAACAAATCAATGCATGCATTACAAGAAATGGCGCCCTAGATAGAAATTTTAATATTTACCGAGACTACATACGAGTGACTGTTTTAATGACGACTGCGGACAAATAATTTGCATATTTTGTAGTAGGGCTTTTGTTCGTGCATGTTGAATGTGTAAGGTAGCAAAAGTGGTGTCATGAAATGTCTGCCAGAAGCCAAAGTGAACAGGGACATTCAAAACTTACTTCGACATTAATATCTTGTATACAATTGTTCTAACAGATATATTAATAATTTTAGAATCATTTAGTAAATGGGAAAACTAAATAGCTGGCTTTTGATATGCATATAAATATTATATTATATATATAATAAATTCAAGATTGTTGTAATACCTAAAAGATTTAAAGAGGTGCATCCCCTACATTGTCCACAAAATTGGGACAAACAAATCCAAACACACACAGAAACAAGGAAACACAGACACATACAAGGACATGACATTTCCCGTCTACACAATTACTTTAGGGATTTCAATACAGCAACATTGAGGTTGATTATACAGATGACTCTGTGTACTCATTCGTCAGAAGTCTACGTTTTTAACAGGTAGTAGATATTTGTACATACAACAGTTGCCTCTAATAAATTATATGTAAATAATCTAGCTAAGAAATATTTATACCGAATTAGGTTAACATAACAAGTAAAATAGCATCATAATGCTAATCAAGTGAATCTTTGAAGTAGTACATAGCAAAATGAAATAACAATAAGGCTGTGTAAAAAATGTAAAATATTCTACAAGGAGAAGCACGACTCAAAGACTTATTCGTTCCGTATGTTTACCTTGATATTTAAATGGTCGTACCTCATTCCTACTAACTCTATACACATTTATAAATTTCCTTGTAGAGTCCAGTTGGTTAGAAGGAGACGTGTTTAATTATTTACACTCAAGGAAATGATAAAAAATGATGATAAATTTTCAACCACTTGGTGCAGTAAGACAAAGTGAGTGTAGGAACTATATAAATAATAATAATATAATCCTTTACGTAATAATAATGGGTAACTACTACTAAATACAAAGAGGCAAAATTATTGTGTCCTAACAATAATACGAGACCCAGGCTACTAACATAATAAGACAACATACAAAAAGCTCACGAGTTAATAGTGGCGGTAGGTAGGGCGCTACCTGCTAGCGACAAAGAAAAGATTCGTGTAAAACGATGAAGCAATCAATAGACAACTAGTACGTTATAGTTCATAGCGTAGGTGAAAGTAAACGATGTGAGTCCATCTAACTCATAGAACTAGTCTAATGTAATCACGAAGGGAGTCAGGCCACGTACACTTACATGAATACACGATTCCAGTTTTCTTCAGCAGGTCTGAATTTTTCTGATTGTGTACCCTATGTACTTTTGTCAAGTGCATTCTCCTATTTCTACTGCGTACTTCTAGTAGCTGCTTTCTTCCTTGTACACACACACACATTGACAATTCCGTTCTTACAATAATATACTCTGCCGCCGCCGTCGCCTCTACCAGCAAACACATTAACTGTCATTAATTATTATTACCAATTTAGTGTATTTACTGAAGGGAGGGGACATTTAGACGGTGGTCCACACTAACAGCGTTTTAAATAATAATTTACTTTGTTAATTAGTAATATTAGTTAGTGTTTAGATGTATGGATAATAAGGTCAGAGTTCATTTGTATTCGAACAAGAAATGTCACAAATAAATCGTGACCATTCAATCTTTACCTAAGAGGTTACTTAAAGAGCTAAGAAAATAAACGCGTAATTATAATGATAAGTACATAGCGACTATAATACATAATATACTAATAGGTAGACACAAGAAGAGAACTTAGCCAAACCACGAGGAAATCATACAATGAAATATGGTAAGTAAGTAAACGAACTAAGGGAATAATACATTCACAGGTAATTAAAAAGGAAAAGAGTCGATGGGGTATAGTATTTATTGTACAAATACAATCACCAAATGCACCAGCCTGCTATAAATGATAGGGATGCGTACTCCACAGACAAAAAACTCTATATGTACTTATACGTAGAATAGAGAGACAGAAAAACATGCAATACGGACATTAGGACTAAATACATCCATCAATCACACACATGACACTACATAATACTAATGAATAATACACAGGATTATAATATCACAACAAAGGACTCTAAAAGGACAAAGAACAACAGACACACTTCACGGAAGAATGAAGACGGGTATGTAAATAATTAGTACGCCTTGTTGGACTGTTCCGAGTTCCGAGCGTACTGGAATCTTACATAAGAGTAGAACTTTAACGCAATGCCTACCAGCTGTACCATAGAGCCAGAGCAGGGGTTAATTATTATCCTAATTCTGCTAGAACACACATTTATTAATTAATTCATTCATTCATTATTACAAACTACATTTAAAATCCTTACTAATGTTATTGAAAGAATTGTTATTGTTGTTGTCTTTTTCAGCATTCATTGATTGATTGTTGCCTGTTGTTATTTGTACGTACCTAAAACTATGCAACGCATAGAGATCTAACTGTGCAATTCTAACATTGTTAACCTATTGTATTGTATAGTATGGGAATATACATATAGGATATTATGATGATGATATGATGATGAGAGTTGGATATACTCACTATACTATGTGTATCAATATAAATACTATAATCTCGATTGTTCCATTAATTATTATGTGTCTAATGTGTACTTTTCAATATTGTTGACGACTCTTAGAAATGCATTCTAACATATAGATGTATGTACATAAGACAAGATATCAATGACAATGTTAATTACTTGCATGTACTACGATGACAGTTGTGCATGTCCACTGTGTACAGACCTTTCCCTATTACATACATACTCCTTAAATAGCTAGGCGTCGAACTCGCAGTCAAGTCACCAACAACACGATACAAGTCACTCACATCACCAACAAACTAATTAAATAGTAATAAATAATTGTGTAAGAGTTGAACTAATTACTGTACATGCGATACAATACATACAATCAAGCTTTGACTTGCATTCTACATACTACTATCTATATACCAATACTATAATAACATACGCTCCTCCTCCTCCTTACTCCTTAAATTTGCATACCTAATAATTGTACCAATAAATGTAAGTGTACATAAGCACTGTGAATGAGAAGGACATGCATATAAACCTATTACTACTTACACTGAACTTTGGATTGCCCAAACCCAAACACTAAACTAATGTTAGCATTATGTAATAATACCTATGATATATAAATATGAATAATTGCATGGTGCGGTGTGGTTGAAAGTTATATAAATACTAATCAAGTTTGCGAGGTGTTGAAGGGGAGAAACGTTTTAAAATATGAAAATAAACTCAGAGACTTATGGATTACTTCCTATACATTCAATTTGTACTTTTTTTTTGTCATTGCCTCCCCCCTTTAAACATATTATAAACATAGTAAGTATCTACTATATACTATATGGAGCATAATTAAGTTTTTATACTTCATATTTATGGTTAGCGGTTTTGGCGGGTAGGCTGTGGGTGGGCCAGTAAAAATAGACCTAGTCTACTCTGCTCCTTTAATGGCATGTCAGTCAAGTGAAGACACTGAATGTGAGGAAAGCCAAAGAGGCCTGTCATCAGAACATCTATTTAATGTGCTATTTCATAGTTTCCTGCTCATCTTCCATTCATTGTGGCTACACCTAGCACAGAGATAGTATTCGGATATTAAATTCCAACTTTCTCCTCCAAATAGAATTATGTAGTTGTCCAACTCTCTCGACTATTTACTATTTAGGAAATGCAAAAGGATGAGAGAAGTTGAATGCTACGAGGGATTTCCTCCGACCATCACATATACTCAACTCAACGTAACTCAACATGAAAAATTACATGAGTGATCACTTATTCCCTGACACTGACAGATTTCCATGAGAACTCTACAATCATTTCATTCTCACACGGGAGAGAAAAGAAAACGACCAAGTCAACTTTCCCTCCGTGTCTTCTAATAGAAGGCCAAAGCAGACTAGACAAGGCGAGACTTTCTCTTTCTTTCAACTTTTACTTAGACAGTCAGTCAGGATAATCTTCATTTTTGATTGTCTTCCTCATCTCGCTGCTCAACTTTCACTCACATACTAAAACAACACACACAAATACAAATGCCTTTGGAGAACAGACAAAGAATTCTCTATCTCTCTCACAGAGCCGCTAACGATTTTCCTAATGTTCTCAAGTTAAAGTGTCCTGACTTTTTTCACTCTGTCTTTTAAATTGCCTGTGAAAGCCATACAATTAGGGTGATGATGAAAATGATGACGATAAGTGAAGTCAACTTAAAATTGACATCTAGAGTTGAGTGGAACGCCTTGAGGCTGGAACAGGACAGCTTATAAAATAAGAACAAGGTGGAACACGACCACACAAGACACAACTTAACTCGTGTGATTTATTGCCCCCATATACTTCTTTCATGTTGCAGGAAATTATCCATTTAAATGTCTACTATGTCCTCTCACTTTGGGATCCCCATTTGACCTTTTCTTTTTACTTATTTCAGCCACAATAACCGCCGCTGCTTCTCTTCAATGGTCCTGTCGTAGCAGCTTACACGCACATCGACAGGAACACGTACAACTTATTAATATAAAATTCATCGAATATATAAATAAATATTATAGCCATTCAGAGGGAAAGTCAACATTCCCCTTTACAATGATTTCTAGTCATAAACATAAACAAGACTTTTTTTCCTCCGCTACAAAATTATACGTGACAATCGCTTGCAACTGTTCTTGCTGTTTCAGTTATTTATGAAATTCTGATTTATTTTAATTCCAAAACTGAAGTTTTGTATTTATTATTTCCTAACCCGTTTGCGCACTTGAGATGCAACGGCGTGATTTTAATTTATATAAAAATAATAGCCCATCGGTATGAACAAGAGTCCACGCGAACGAGCAGATGAGGTTGCAGACTCACGATGCGAGACTTTGTATCAAAGCGGCGTGTGACATTAGGTAAACAATGAGAAATTTGTATTGCTCGTATATTGTTTGCATATTTACACACAGAGAGAGAGAGAGAGTGAGAGCGCGAGAGAGGAATAGGTAGGATTGTTTGTGGACGTGAAACAAACGAAGCCCTTTTGGCTTGGCCTGACTACCCTGCACGAGCGTACTCCGTTTCATCTGTGTATGATCGCTTTGAGGAAGGGTACACGTCGACTGCCACAACCAGCCACACACACGGTGCTTCTCTTACGCCTTCTCTTCTCCATTCCCTTGGATCGATGTGGCTTCTGCATCGTTGCGAACTTTCTCCCATTTGAACGGAGAAAGTCACAGTCGGCAACTCAGCACAGAAAGCCGGTTAACTATAATAACGGAACGCAGCAGCTATGTATATATGTGTAAGGGTCTCCACATCCTCCTCTCTCTCTCTCTCTCTCTCTCTTTCACTCTCTCGTTGCTGCACTGTATCCTCATCCCAGAGTTTCCTCACTTTACTTTGCTTAACTACATAAACTCTCAACTGAACTCTTCGCCGTGGATTTTTATAAGCAATCTACATTGTAGAAAATACAGATATAAGGAGAAAGTACTCATACACCCATGGAATACATAGTTAAACACATTTATTCTCCACTACCCCAAACTACTATCTAGAAACCCATTCATTTGATATACACAGACTATGTTGCGAGTAGCCTCACGAATTTGTTGTAGAATTGATGTGAAATGAAATTTCCAAAATGTATTCTCTATATATGAAAATAAGTTGCCCTTTGACTTTTACGCTCCCTTAATACCTATACTTGACATTAGACATATGATAGTTTCTGTATTTTCAGTTTGCAGCCACCCCACCCACCTCAGCATCTAAAATCTGCATACGTGGTTGTGGCCTGTTGTTAGTATACATAGTGGGCACATGAACAGAGGATGGAAAGTAGGAAATAAAATTTGAAATGGTGACAACATTAGAGAAAACACAGTGGAGCAAAGTGAAAGAGTGCAATAAAGGAATAGCCTTGTGTCATATATGAAGGCAATATGAACAGTTTATAGTTGCACGATGTTATGATGGGTTTATTCACTTTCTCTTTCGTTGTAAAATTCTGGGATTAGTTGAGAAGACGGCTTTCACCTCAATTCGACTCAAACATCAACTCTTAATGTGTCTCAATGCTGCCATCCACTCCGAGAAGGTCTACCAGCCACCCAAACAACCACTCGAGATGGGAAATTTTAGACCAGCTTTAACGGTAATGTCAATGTATACTAATCATCCTGCACATTTGAGAAAACAACTTTCAATCTTTCCATTTCCCATGATTACAAATTCACTGAGACGGATCCACCAATGAATACTGCAACGCAACACAATCTGTAAAATGTAAGCAAACATATAACTAATCCAAAATCCATACTCATGACAAGCCGCAATTCTTTTTATCCCAACAACTACGTGGATTCTCTTCAACGAGTTTTATTTCACATGCAAATTAATCGTGTGCCCTTCTCGCCATTTTATAACAAGATTTTTTTTACAGATATCTGATTTAAACATCGATACACAAGTTTTTAGAAAACTCCTATTACACTGCGTGAAATGGTTTTCACGTTATGTCAGTAAAATCACTAAATTACATCAAAGAGTTAATATGTGCAACTACTTGATATTTCACTTTTAATGAGATTTCTTCATGGAGATAGGTTTCCAGACAACTCGTAGGTGCATAAGGTGGAGTCAAATACGAAGGCAAACCCAACTTGTAATCAGGAAAATTTGTACATAGGTGGTAATTTTTTTAGTTTATTTGATGCAAACATTTGTTAAAATGATTATGAACAATCTCCATAGTCTCTGAAGCTATCGGCCAGTTGTGTTGAGCCAGATGCAACGGAGGCTTACATAATACATATGTAATATTTTGCATAAAAAATTATCACCAAAGAGTGGTCGCTATCTACAAATTTTACTGCCTGCAATTTGGGTTTACCTTCATATTTGACATCTACAAGTTGTGAACCCTACGGACAGTCTATCTACGACTTGTCATAGGTTCATGTACTAGATAGGAGAGTACGATAATAGCAGACCAATGTTTACAAAGCATTAAACTTCTTTATTACCAATATAAAGAACATTATTTGCGCTCACTAAACTCGATAATTTCATTTCATTTAATTTGAATGTTCAGCTTTCTCTCATTTTTTACCAACAAAAGCACGCGTTGGATAAAGGTCTCTCTGGATCTTACTTAAGAAGCAACTCTGTACAAAATTTATAGCATACATAATTGCACATAAATTTCTTGTTAATTGTTACTCAGTAAAGCTTGCACTGTTTTAATTGAATGATGTTAAGTGTTGAAAACTCTATTTAAAAAATGGTAGACTTGAAAATAAAGTAAGTTAAGAATGTGGAATTCTTAATTAAGAATAAAATTTAGTTGAGGTAGATTTTTTTATGGAATATCACGTGTCTGTTTTCAATGATAATAGATTCACATTTGAAGTGGTGTACATTCTACGAGTCATTCGACACAACAGATAAAAGCTCTATTTGTAGCATTAGTGCTTATGTTTAAAGAACTGTATAGGAAACAGAATGGGTGCATTTTAAAACTGTGCCTTGACTTACGAAGCAAAGAGCCAGCAACAGAATGGAGAAAGCGAGTAGGAGAAAGTGGCAAAGTCAGGTTTATAATTTGTACAAAGTCATTTCTGCACAAATAAGCGAGTCAGGTCGAGCAAATAGAAACTTCATTCTGTTTTCATGTGTCCATGGAAAAATAGTATAGAGAATTGTTGTAATCCGCTCAGCGATGTTTTCGTCCTTCTGCTCGTTCCCCCATGGAACAGAAACACACAGCATCTTACATAGATCTGTAGATAAAAGTTACTCGTTCGTATATAAATACATAGTGCATGAAACGATGCTTCTGTTCTTTTCCCATTATCAGCAACGATGGTCTATAGAACGCATTCAGAGAAATAATTTATGTTGCGTTCTTTGATTTACTTTGCTCGCTTTCCATCAGCCAGACTCCACACTCTCGCCAGTCTCTCCGTCCCTGTCTGATGTACACCAACCAGCAACTAACTACTACAACTTTCAACTCAACTGTTACACACCTAAATAGAAGCTGCTCTCAACATTATTGTCCACCCTCGGAGTCTGCTTTCCCTTACATTCTCCAATAATCTATTCCTTTGTGTCAACGAGGGAACTGCAGGACTGCTCCCACTCTGTAGACACAAAAGAAATGTTCGCCTATTCAATAATGATACTATGGCATCGCATTAGACGATTAGAATTGGCACAACAGGATCACACGATACAACGGAATCAAAGATGCACACAATAATTTAAGTCTACTAAAAATACTTGACAAATTATAGTGCAGCCAGAATCACAACGCTCAAACTAATAAGACCCTAATTCTATTACATACTTTGCGAATTGAAAAGTTCAAATGCTACATTAAATTAATCAATTTTTATTGCATTCAACGAAGGTTGTTGCCCCAACTTGTCTATAAATACATTGTACTATAATTGGAAAGAAAATTGTTAAAATAAATTCGGTGGACGGATGTCAGATGTATCTCACCTCATTAATTGATACTAAATATCATATAAATTTATATAATTTATTGTAAAATCCTTATAACTTTCAGCTTAGACTTGAAAGGTTTCTAAAGGATATTAACACAAATAAAATGTTTCATCTTTTCTATTTGTGTTTCAATGATTCATCAAATTCGTCGAATGGCCAAAGGAGAATTCATAGAATGTAATACGTAGAATTCTTACAGGTCACACGTTCACAAAATCTGAGTTTGATATCTTTAAATAGGATTTTATAGCTAACTCAAACCCAAAATGAATCTGGCTTCGGCTCCTTCATCTTTTAGACCCATCATACTTTGAATTTGCCTAATGGCAGAAATAAAACATCCATAGATTTGAGTTGAAGGAAAAGCATGATTTACTGCTTTAAGAACAGCCAATTCATAATCGATAGGAAATCTTGTGTACAAGTATTCTCCAGATGCTTCACATTACGTTGTGAGAACATGGTCGACGAATTCTCCTCAAGGATTCTCAAATGGTGTTTCGACGAATCATTCGCATACCAAATAAATAAAACGAAATGTCCTTTGTATCTGCCTCGAGTCTTATTCCTAAATGTATCCTAAGAATATCGTTGTGCTGGTTCTCAGCTCAAATCCACACAATGCATTGACAGTGAGACTGGTCTTTCCCATTGTGCCGTTGGAAAATATCCCTTTATTTCTCTTCAGTTACGCACTGTCACATCAAATAATGCTGTGACAAATTTAGGTGAAATATTTTATAGAGTACACGAATAATATTTTTAAAAATTCTGAAATTACACACCTAAAATTTCAGGGTCAATCTCTGCAACTGATTTTCTCACAGTATTAGTTTACTGTTTGACGTATTTTAAATTACTTATTATGCGTACCATTATTTTTCACAAGAACCCAAAGTTTTCAGCCCTTGACGGCCTAAATATCATCTGAACGTTAATCACGTAGTCCATTTCCTCTTCGTCTATACTGTGTGCATATTGTTAACATTACATATTATGTACATGTATCGAAATTCATGCATAGCACAGCAGAAAGAGAAAGAAAGCATGTGAAATTGAGAAAGTATGCTGTGACATGAAAGTCAAATGGAATTGACGTTGCCTGAACATTCGAAGAAATAAACTGGGCCATTTAATAGTCAGAGAGGAATTCGGAAGTGAAATGAATAAAAATAAAAAGCAGACGGAATGGACGGACTGCCTTCTACATTCTATTGTACGGTATTAGTGTTTTGGCATAGTCAGCATGCACGACGTACAGTGCAAGAATGAGTCGAGTCGTTTCTTCCACAGTCGATCTTTGCAATAAATGTAGATAGTCGCAATCATCATGCATTATTATTCTCTTGTGAACACAACACATCCGACTGTCTATACATCCCATGCTCACCAGTAACTTTCACAGACACAATCTGAATCTACTACTTCCAAGCATACATCCCATATATGCAGTTACACTTTTAAATGCAATCGTTTTACAATGCATTACCATGTATTGTAAGAATATGCCTCATACTAATCAGTGACCACATTATCGAAGAATATCGTTGCATCAGAATTCCTACCACTAAGATTTTCCTGAAATTCCATTTCATGTTTTACAATTTTTCATCTTTCCTTAAATTCTACACTTTTGTTTGTTATTGAAGCGAACATGCTCAGTCGTGCTATACAATAATGGGACTGTCTGTAATCCGATGCAGCTTCCGGGCGTGAAATTTGAAATTCATGGAAACTCTGCTCAAGTTGTTCAGAGAAGATACAGAGATGATTCAGAGGTAAAGTACTGTTAAAAAAACATTCTAAATACCGGTCGTGAAAAACTATGCCCCTAGAAAACTGCGTTTTAAGCCTGAAACAGTCACTTGAAAGAGTCCGCTGTAAAACAAAGACAAAAGGATTCGACCATGTTACTGCGTGCTGGGCCAACAGCTACAATGAGAATGAAGGTATTATATTATAAGGTGTAAGCGTGTATAGTATTTACAGTAGATTATAGATAACCCAGCAATTTTTATCTGCTCTTCAGTTTTATATACGTGTAACATTTGGTGATAGAGCAGAAGTTCAAGGACCATTCAAGGGTGCAGAAAAAATTAACGTACAAAGTAAATAGACCATTTTCAAAGTACGTGCATGGCTACTAAAGAACTATGTTTTGCTTACAGTTCAGTCTAGGCAATGGTAACGCTGTATCCACCGTTGAACATCCACCGTGGAGTACTTATATCTTATATTTATCAAGTGGTATGTGCACGCGTTGTCTTTGTTTGCCAGCAGAGAGTCTCTAAGCCGTGTAAGCTTATTTGAGACCTTACGTATGCATTTACATAATATTATGACCGCTTCTTTGGTCGGTATACGTTAGCCGACTTCTTTCTCTACATTTACTTTACTTTCTTAATATAAGAAGTAGCAGCTGTGCCTTCCACATTCCCAATGGATACTGGACGCATAGGCAAAAAATTCCGAACTAAACGCTTACACTACCTCATACAAATATGGGTTATTGTTCATTTGGCTGTAAAATAAATATAAGCAGCAGTAATTCGAAACAAATTGCAGTAGGAATCCTTGAAAATTAAACAAATACAAGTAGAAGTATGTGCATCTGAAAGCAGCAGTAAGAATTTGAAAATGGCAGTAGTATTATTAACAGTAACATTTTTACAAATTAACAAACTTTGAAGATTATTTTTACGGTAGAGTATTTTATTTTGCCGATTTTTCCCGAACAAACTTTTCGGCGTCCACGGCATTGGAAAAATGCCCGATATAGTCCCATAATTACTTAGTTACGCCAAATATTCTTGGATTTCCTTGTGTGAATACATTTCGTACTGAATGGTCTAGGCACTTCAGAATGAATTTTCAATTTAATTGTCAATAAATTGTAGCTTGTATCGCTTACAGAGTATGTCCGGGAATATAGTGGTGAAATACGTTGAGCACCTTTGTCTTCAGTTTGTTTTCCCATATTTCCACCAGCTATTGCTAGAATGACTGCGAAGTTCGCAGTGCGAATGAAGCGAGGAATCGTTTCTCATTCAAAATCACACATTATCATATTCGTGTCACAAGGTATATGGTTCAACCACACGCACGTATAAAGAGAAACTACACATTGCTGTTTTCATATGGTGGACTGCTACATGTAATTATCGGTGAATACAGAAAAACAAATGAATTTTTACTTACTGCTAAATCATTTAATTTACATAACGACAAAACAAAACTTTAGTGCCATTCGTTTTAATTTTAAATGAGAATTAAATACCATCATACAGATATTTAGGTATAGCGATACGGGCTTTCGATTCTAGGACAGATTCTAGGAGACATTTTTTATAGTGCCATTTTATAGTAGACAATTTATAGTATGGTCAGTTTATCGGGAATATTTTTGTTAGTACGCTTAATTTATAGCAATTGGAAAAATCACTGGAGGATAAGTGGAGAAAGATGGAAAAACTAAATACAAACGGCTGACTGACAAGTTAAAGAAAGTTGTCAATGCCTATGGTAATATAGGACAGAGGTATTCGTAAATGGGATTGCATGCAACATTGCATTCCAATGAGACGTTGATTGTACAAAGATCTGAATAATTTTGACATTCGGTGAACTGACTACGAGCAGTACTTAATTTTTGAATTCAATTTTTAGTGTACTTCATCTGATGAAATAAAAACAAGAAATTTAGCACAAGAAATTGTCCATGCTATATAACGTAAACAAAAAATTGCAATAAATTAAGCATATAATTGTCTTTGCTATATAACGTACCATGCTATAAACTGTACAACCAATATATTTCAAGCATTCTTTAAGCTGTCGCTATAATGTGTCCGGATACTGGGCTTTCGGTATTGGTGATGCGATAACCAATAAAAGTTATAAATATAATTTTTCCCCGAAAAAAAGCTTTCTAACCTTTATGTATTAACTAACCTAAGTAAACTTTATTTTATGTAAATTATTTAGAATAAGAAATTTAATTTTGGCGAAAAATTGAAATTGTACAAGTCATAAGTAAATGAACGACACGGAGTGGAAATAAAGTATAATTGTAGTTGACTGATACACTTAAACATACACGGTTAATTAACACAAGAGCATTTCAGTGCAATGCATATAATGGTTTATATTGACAAATGGGAGATTCTGAAGTCAATTCCATTTTTCATCTACATTTCTGTATGGGTAATTGTGCAATCCAATTCAGTTTCCTTACTGCAAACTTACGTCAATTCAGTTGCGCTTAAAAATGTTTTTTGGAATTCCAACTGAAATCAAATTGAACAGACTGCTCTAAGCTAGCATACTTCTTGTTTGTTTCTTAGTAAGTACCTGCTTGAAAGCGTATTGATATTGTGCTACTAATGAAGTTAGGAAAGTCTATAAGATACATCAGTTGAAATGTAACATGAAATCATAAGCATGTATGTAAAATAGACTGGACGGTTATCCGTTGTCAGCACGAGTCGAGTATACTCAATGTTAATGGGAGGTGACAGCAACTTACTTATGCACCGTGACTGCTTTCAGCTTATAAGCTGAACCGAACCACACCAGTTAATAACTTATGTATTAGTGTACCAGGAAATTGTAGAGATGTTGACTTCGTCTGTGAAAATCTTAAAATCTTAATTTTAAATGGCTCAAAAGGTACACTTGATTTCGCTGTGTATAATTACTTTTATAATTTTAAATCGTTCCATATACAATTCTTTCCATTTGTTCATAAACAGATAGACCTCCACATGAAACTAATGTACTACCAACTTAGTACTTATGTTTATGTACATCTTGCAATATTTGATTTGATTTGATACACGCATTACGTGAGTGAGTGCCTACCAGCTTATACAGTAACGTTCTTTGTAAAGTAAAATTAAATTCAAATACTATATTTTGAAATCAGAAGCAAAAATTGATATCGTGTTTATTCAGCTTCGAAATCTTAATCACGTGAACATGACCGACCCCAATTGTCTATTTTCGAGCGTGATCAGTATCAAAAAATGATATTGAAAGACCGGAATGTATGTATAGGGCGGGATAATTAATCATATTGGAAGTAAAAATTTCAAATAGATAGGTCACAAAAAATTCTTGTCAATCTTGCATAGGTATTAACCAATCGCGTATTTTATTTCACGATGTCAAGGGCTGATACATATTCGTAAGAAAATGAAATAAAAATCCTGCATGGGACGTATACATAAACTGACATCCGTTTAAACACTGGCTCACGTGTCACAATGTGAATTTAGTGTTTACAAAAAGTAGATAACGTGCCTCTATTTCTTCCATCATTTTGCAAATTACCCTCCCGCGGGCAAAATAGGGCAAAACAGACGTTTAGTGTTTACGATCCTAACAAAGGAATGTAAATTTGCATATGATAAACATATTATTCGCAATATCCACTACTCCATTTCCTTCCGCTTATAAACAAACAAACGAAATCTTGTTGATCAATACACATTACAGATTTTCGTTGCAGCAAAATATGTTCAGGCTTACAAAACATGATTACATATGAATAAACAAGATAAGAAAGACAACCGCTCTATGATAGACAAATGATTCGATAAATACCAATAACATTTAATAAATAGATTGGATTTTACAATCGAAAGTTGCCTTCTGCTGTCCAAAAATTGGCAAATTTATTATTATTTGAGACTTTTAATAAAAAGGGTTGGGTATTTTAACAGATTTTCTGTATTACTATTTTTCAATTTAATCCCATGGTGCTCACTTTTCCATCGGGCGACAAGTTTTGTTGTTACCCAAATTTGCCCAATTTTGTCCATAGCCGTTTTGAAATGTCCAGCTTTTGGTAACGCATTGGAAGGTTTTTGTTTTCTATTTTACGAATGGATGGAATAAGAATTTAGCACCTTGATATGGTACTGACATGCGTTTATTAAATATTTTATACGTTCAATGCTATTGTATACTGAATTCATATGGTAGCATATTATTACATATATAACGGGGTATTAGTCTTTGTGAGTAATTAGATTATTAATAGGCAGTTCATAAGTCTGTCGGTGTGATTAGAGATTTTCAAAGCTTTGCTGGAGGTGAAATAAAGAGGAAGTTGAAGAATGGCGAGAAATTTAGCGTCATGACTGCCACAGCACTTCAGACTGGATGAAAGTCGTTCCGAAAGCATGATAAGCAATTAACTTGTGTAATAATGAGTGAGCGAAGAAAATATCGGTATCAAATCAACATTCGGTCGGGATCGGATCTCTTTTAGATACGATCTCATAATAACATGCACCTTTCATAAAAGTCTGCTTACACCCCGCGGTGCTATCAAAATTAAAAGTTCTGTTTAACTGTCGAAATGACGTGAAATGAGACTTGAAATGATACAATGAAACGTGACAAGTCTATAAGCCCATTGCGTTTTGATAAACTGGGAAATGAAGTGAAATAATCTTAGCAAACGATTGGACACGACACAAATATCGTCTCTTTAATTCTTCAATTGTTGATGGCAAACACATAGCTAAGCAAAATAAAACTAGAATTTGTTTATAATTTTTGAATAATTGTTCAAGTAAAAGTTTGTAAAAATTCTGTATTTAATTTTAGTTAAATTGGAATGTTTGTAGAGTCGTGGTTGAAGCAGCTACCTGTACATAATGTGTCTGTGTTATGTAACATGACACTGGGACTGGTGATGCGTATGTTTAAGGTTTGTGAACTGACTGTGGCTTATAGGCGGCTGTTTGGTGTGATTCATATAATTCAACTGAACTGATTTTTTGCTCGACTCTGTAAAACGTGCATCTCGTCTCGTCAGACTGCCAAGTCAAGTCAAATTAGTTCGTATCACTTGTATTCAGTCAGGATGGGCGGCAGAGTGGTGCTGGTAAGTCAGCTAAGCACATGGTAGAACACAGCCTCCACTGCTATGAAACAATTCTCTCTACCTTCAACTTCAACTCGCAGTTATAATTAGTGGAGTGGGATGGAGCCTCCAGAATTTGGAAAGAACGCCTATTTCATACATTTGTTTGTACAACTCATATGCGAATTTTGACTGAATAGAGTTGACGTGTCTCTGCTTCACAACATTGTGGATTTTATGTGCGTGTAAAGTACTCTGCTTCTACATACATTAAGCTGCTGATGAATTAAACAGACAGATTGTATGAATTGATGGGGAGCATAAGTTTAGCATTAGGCTCATGTCGTCCCAACTACGTTTATCTGTGAGCACTGCTTACTTTATATTTAGCTTGGCTTTGTCAGATTACATTACATCCCTTCCTGTATTGCCTCACCTTCAGTGGCACGATGGGAAGAGTGCGATGGCAGCCGTACACGGGGTGGCACTAAAACCTCACGTACTTCACTTAAATACTAGTCACACAGTGAAACTAATGTACAAATAATACAACGTGGCTTAGGTACTACCAGTCCGGGGGTTCCTTTTGAATATCGAATATAGGAAGAGTGCATTTGAACTCGATATACATAAATATGTAAAACTGCTCTAGTGCAGACATGCTTTCAAAATAATACCTTCCCAGGAAGAACAAAAATTGGGATTAATCGGTATCCCTGCCGGGGAATTGTTAGGTATCCCAATGGGTAATGGCAGAGGTATTTCAAAGGGATCTTTATGTAATGTTCCCAAAAGTTTCCCATGCCGTTCCCTCACAGTACCCTTTATGCATACTGAAACATGCCCATACCATTTCAATGCATATTACAGACGGGAATGCCCGAATGTATCCCTTGGGGTTCCCAAAGCCTCCTAACGGTATCGCTACTTATGGATCCCATGAATATTATTTACACGCAAATGTCAGTTATTATATCAATGTGGTTAATACTTCATTTTTATTCAACAAAACTATTTATTTTCCGTACAAATTAACAATTAATTATACCAAATCACTGATTACTGTTAAGTTCTAAACGCCTGTGAATTCCATAACTTAAGTAAATACAACATCATGAACCATGGGAATACAAATATATTTTTCAGGAACACCGTAACACAGTAGAAGAACACATTTTGTAGTCAGATATTCAATACAGTGAGTTTGAACATCATCAAATCTGTTGCGTAAGGAAAAAATTGAAATTTCTTTAATTTCCTCTTTGTATTATTGAAAGAAATTGTTACAACTTACTAACGGTTTTCAAAATTTTTACATCAAAATCCTTCCAACGGGTGTCCGCATCTTTACGGCTTTTAATGAGGGCTGATGCTGGTCCTGGAGGCAAATTTAGATCGATTTATTCTCAAATTTGGCAATCCATTTCGATGGGACTAACTGCACCGAATCATCGATCAAGAATTTAACAACGGAATACATTTTTTGTAGATGTATGTGTGCTTGTTGTGATATGAGTAATGTAAAAGGAGCAATGCAAAATGATGCTGAAACACTGACACAGAACTGTTATCCTTTTGGGAAACGTGATGAATCCATTTGAGTGCGCGCCTACATTTTTACCGCAGCCAAGACGCTGTAGAAGGGCAAACCCACTTGTTTCCCAGTTGGGTTCCGGTAGTGCATATTTAGAACGGGTTTTGTATGTGCTGCGCCCTCATTTTCTTTGCGTAATACTTAGATGATATTTTGGAAATCCCATAGTAGGATTTCAAATTTATCCCAACTGGAATTGGTGAATAATACGCAAGAGTTTTTCTAGCCCAGCAATTTCCCTTTATGCCCATTGAAAACCCTGAAAAATCCCAGTATTTGTTCTTCCTGGGA